>JAMKCH010066328.1:0-103878 GCA_023653785.1 Ophioderma brevispina
ATAGACTACAATCGCAACATTGATTACCAAATGCTAGGTCTTTAAATATTTTAATCTTTTATCACTTGTAACATGATAGTGTAGTATCGACATCGGTAGACCACCCCGCATGCAACTCAAAACTTTCTGCCAATTTTTACCAATGATTGGGCAATTAATACTTAAAAATTAATCAGAAGCTAATCGTTTTTTATTCATGTCACTTCATGCATATATGTCGAGGGTATGGTTCATTGGAAGGTGAGATATATACGGGCCGAAATTTAAAAGATGAAAAGCCGAAGATATACTATAGTTAAATAATACATATTAGTGCGCATGTTCTTTTTCTCCTGCAATTAGCCATACCCAATGACAAGCATCGCTGACGTTTATGGCACCATAGAAGGCCTAACGTATTGCCGCAACGCGTTGCGAGAAATAGCAACGCGTTGCGAGACATTTCGGCAACGCGTTGCGACTTTCCAGCAACGCGTTGCGGGGTCGGCCAATCAAACTCCATGAATTTCTGGACGTCATTTTTCAAAAATAGACCACAACGCGTTACAAAAGGTATCTAGCACGCGTTGTGGAAACTCACACGCGTTGCAAGCCTTCACAACGCGTGCGAGATTCACAACGCGTTGTTAGCTTTAACAACGCGTTGCGAGGTCCACAAGCCATACGGGTCATACCGTATTGCCACAACGCGTTATGGAAAGTAGCAATGCGTTGCAACATTTCGGCCACGCGTTGCGGCGTCGGCGCCAATCAAATCAATGAATTTCTGTCTTTGACGTATTTCAAAATATGATCCACAACGCTTTGCGGCAATTCGTTATGACCCTTATGGCTTTCCATATACCGCGTTGCAACCATCACAACGCGTTGCGAGCTTCAAACAACGCGTTTTGCAGAAACCATTCAACAACGCGTTGTGAAGGCAATACGTGTCATCACTTATTAGCCCCGCAACGCGTTGTGGAAGGGGTTTGCAACGCGTTGGAAGTCGCAACGCGTTTGGATATTTATCTTTTTGAAATACGTCACAGAATTCATTATTTTGATTGGCCGACACCGCAACGCGTTGGTGAAATGTCCAAACGCGTTGCTGAAATGATCCGCAATCGTTGCCGAATGTCGCAACGCGTGGACTTTCTCACACCGTTGCGGCAATACGTATAAAATGTTCCTAATGGCTTGTTAACCTTAGCCAACGCTTTGCGACGCTTGCAAACGCGTTGGAAGCTCGCAACGCGTTGTGAAGGTGGCAACGCGTTGGCAAAAGTATCTAGCAACGCGTTGGTGGGTCTATTTTTGAAATACGACTGTCCACAGAATTCATGATTTGATTGGCCGACACCGCAACGCGTTGCTGAAATTTCGCAACGCGTTGCCGAAATGTGCAACGCGTTTGCTACTTTTCTCGTAACGCGTTGCAGCAATACTTTCTGGCCTTTATGGCTTGCCCATAGACGTTACACGACACGATAGGAGGACAATAGGGGACAAAGTCATGTCATGCAGGGGCTGCTCTGGTTTACGTCAAGCGCACTGGCACATTTTCAAAAATATGATTTTTTTTTTCATTTTGCTAGGGCCAATTGGAAGAATCTAGGATATCTTTTATACACATAAAATGAAAATAACCCAAAACCGATATAAAGCTCAAAACATCCAGGGTAATTTGTAGGCTACTTTTAAAGTTTAGACCCTACCATTCGAGTTGAAAAAGTCCTATGGGCGCACATTTTTCAATGATCCGGGCCAGTGGTCTCTTTAAACTGTGGAAGAATAGAAATTACTACATGAACAAAATGGAAGTTCCTCTGTGTAGACCATTTATCGTCACTTTAGATAATATGTGCGGATTTTTGATATCTTTTTTTTTTAAATAAAATTATATTAATTAATTAAGAAAAGAGATATGACGTCATAAGTGACATAAGTGAGTAGGGCGGGCTGGTGTATTGGCTTATCCACAGCGCCTTTCACCAATGCTGCCCGGGTTCAATCCCCCCCTGCAAAGCCTGTGTCGTACGTGAATTTGGTTGCCCGACCATACCCAACCGCTCCTCGCGCAGTTTTCTCCGAGAACTTCGGTTTCCTCCTGCTTCTAAAATCGGACTTCTCCAGAAGTCTCTAGCTATTTTCATATTGGAAGATTTTTCACCGCCCTGACTCAATGTCATATAAATGTATTTGGAAAATTGGGGGGGGGGCTCTTCAAACAAAATGTGATGTTACTGCTTTACGTTGTCTACAGGAATTTGTTTTTGGAATTGATAACCCACAAAACATTAGCCTACAACGTGAATAAATAACCTTACCTTACTGACTGCTTTTAACAGCAATCCATATTGGAACACCCACCTAGGATTCCATCTTGCAAATATCAATCACTTGATTATGTTATTACATTGCATAACAATACGGCTAATAAAGTATAATTCATGAACCGGGTCTGAGTGAATGGCTTTTGTACTTACGGATTGTCCGTGAAAGCTGCATAAATGACGTCATTGTTAGTTGGCGACTGATAAATATCTTCTGTAGGGGGTAAGATATATTTTGAGAAAAATGGTGGTAAATTTGCATGCGATTCATTATGCAAAGAAATAGGCAAATAACTCTGGGTCGGCGTGTGAGGGTGTTTTAGGGGATGTTTTCATAATGAATTGTTTTTATTCAATTTCAATTAATCCTTGAACCACACACCTCAGACAAAAGAATTTAATGTAATTTTATTGCTAGACGTCTGCGCTTAAAAACCATTTTCAGATATCAGTCAGTATTAAGAGTCTGAAATGTCTAGGTATGTTAGGCGGAGATGTATGAAAAGAAGCGCATTTAGAAGTCAAACAATTACAAAATTCGGCGAAAAAATAAATGACGTCATTGTTATTTGGCGACTGATAATTGTTTACTTATATGTATGTGTGAACATATATCAGCAAAAAATTGTTTTGGTCCATTGGACCGTCACTAATTAACTCATTAACGGCTTGGCCGATTTAATTTTTTTTTGTATGATAATAAGGCGCATTTAGAAGCAAACAAAAAAAATCGGCGCAAAAATCCGGTCAAAAATCCCGCGCGTAAAGCGGTCAGCGCGAAAACCAATTTTGAAGGGTCCAATCTTAATAAGAAAGCGTTTTTCTTTTATACACAAAAACTTACGTAAGTAGTTGTAGTTAAATGGAAAATCTCCTGGTGTGGAACAATTTAGACGTGCTTTCAAAAACGTAGTAAATATACCATCAAGCAGTGTCCCTGTGTCTCCCCCAGTGTCATTCTGTTGCAAATTGAAATAAACAAGATTAAGGAGTAAGTGCTCTCAACTTCAGGACTACATTGTATTTTAAGAATAGATGAGCGGTATTTCCAACTTCAATCAGATAGATGCGAATGCATTACAAGTAGATATCACAAAACTCGTAAACCCGTTTTCACCTGCCTGATGTGGACTCCCAGTTTGCTGAAATGTAAACGTAAAAAACTAGGGCCTGCCCCAAAGTTGGGCACAAATTTGTATTTACACCACAAATGCCAAAAGTTTTTAAATGAACCAAATTAGTTAAACACAATCACGTTACAAACTCTAGCCACTCTGGACAAGCAGCCTTGTCAGCATTGATGTATTCTGTAGCACTCTTCCGCGGTAGAAAATATATATGTGAGTGTCCCCATCATCAACATCTGTGTACTGAATTGGGTCGACTATGAATTCCGGCTCTGAATGGGGAAACAATGATAAAACACTCGTTACAACTATCCCCAGAAAGCCATTGTATATCCAGTCGCAGCGAGCGATTCTGCTCGGGGCATGCGTAACACTGATCTTGGGTCAAAATCCGGTATTGCGCTCGCCAATCGCTCGCTGCAACTGGAAGTATATCATGGGCTTAAGGAGTTGGGGACCGCTTCAAACTCCCACCGGTTGTCCAGAGGTTCATTGCGGTATAACCGTTTTTTTTTTTGCTTCGTTGTTTCAGAACAACAAAGAGACCTGTTCTAAACAGAAAAAAAGGGGGAACCAGAGAGCAAACAGAAGTTGCGAAGTTACCCCTGATGTCATTTAATGTAAAACACATAGTGATGTACACTGTTAGAAATGTTTTTATTATTTTGAAAATTGGACTTGCGTGGTGTTTGCAATTTTACAGATTGTTGCATTTTCTTTGCAGTAAATGAACATTTTGTCGATTTTAAAAACCTGAAGTGTACTGAACAAACGTACAAATACACCGTTCACTCAAAACTGTTATTAACATGAAAAAAATATTATGAAATATGATGTTAGCACTGTTTAAATATCTGTTTAAAGGTGCTTGTTCCGTTTATGTTTATCTGGTTTCTACTTGATATGAGACTGGCACTTGCACATACGTCCATGGGAAACAAACTTGCGGTTTGGTGGTAGAAGCATAATGTATATTGCCAAAGCCCTAATTCAATATTGTGCTAATAGGTTGATGGTTAAACCATTAAAACGGTGGTTTTGTTTATATTTGGGAATGAAATGTATTTGAGGGCTCAAATTTCAGGACGACATGAGAAAAAATACGGCCTCTCATATTGATATCCAAAATCGATACTACTTCCGATAAAACAGGGGGGTACCAAACACGATCGGAACACGCACCTTTAAATAGCGGTTATTTACTGGTAGTGTCAGGATGCATCAAGACTGCCAGTAAATTACCGTTTTAATAATAGTTTTGTGTCTGCTGCTATTCTGCCATCGTTTACTGCTGAGTATTATTGTGCCCTTGTTCAGTGCATATTTTATGCTGAAATATTCTGTATAATGTCTTGTCACGTTAAAAATCAAAAGAATTATGTGAAATTGCGGGATTTTAACGTCAGTCTTGTAAGTTTACAGTGATTTCTTGCAGTGTACATTTGTCGTGATTTCATCAAAATCTGTCACCTCGACACTGTATGAATTTTAAAGGAGTTTTTGTGAGTATGCCAAAATAAATCATACACATGAAACTTTAAATTATAAAATATACTTAAGCGTTGTGAAATCCGAATATATTAATGAGTGTTTTCCGAAAGTTACATGTCACTATGTGAAACAAAACTTTCCTATTTCCACAAAACGTCTCTCTGAAAATGAATAAATGATACAACCGACAAAAATGAGTATGACCAGTTCGGACCAACTGCCGGATCCGGCAATGTTGCCACAGCCGGCAGTATATTGCCAGTTCAGGCAACATAAAAACAAGCATCCCTGCAGAATTCGGAAACCTTAAACGATTCTATTGGATGGTGACTTTATATTTTTTAGGGGGAAGTTCATATTTTACCCATGACAATGTATGCTATGTCGCCAAATTTTCACCCAGGACCAAACATTTTCACCTTGGGGTTGTGTTAAAATTGGAAAATTCAAATTTGTCACTTTTTTACTTTTTATTGAAATTTTAGGTTAAATCGTTTTTATATCACAAAATATTTTTTTATTCGTAGTTAAACATTATTTGACGAAATACTTTGTTTACAATCACTTTCTATATCTAAAAATCCCATTATTAAATTAACTTACCAACTTTAAATTTACCGCGCTTGCAATGCATTGTGGGAAACAACACTGCCGGTTCCGGCAAAACATTGCCGGCTTCGGCAACATTGCCGTATCCGGCAGTCGGTCCGAACTGATGACCAAGGTAAAATAATAGGAATATCGTGAGGATATTTCATGATCTTGGCCTCCCTAAGTTATCGAGTGATTTTTGAAAGTAACTGAATGTTGATAATGAAGACTTATCCATTATTTCGTCTTCGTCCTCATACTCGCATGGCACAGGGAAACTAAAAAGTCCGTAGCTGAAATGTCTTGGGAAAATAATATGGGGTGGGCGTAATTTTATCAACATGAAAGAAACAGGGATTGCCGCCTACTGGAATTTTAGATAAAATACGTCCTTACAATATCCTTTGTGCCATTTTAGCCCTAACGCCCTTCTCGTTTCTAGCCCGTGAGGACGAGAAGGAGTAGGGGTAAAGAAATAAAAGCTAGAGAAGGCTTGATATCTTGGGTGGGAATCGAAACAGGGGCCACCGGGGTCCCAATCCCATGACCGGTGAGGACAAGCTGGCCCGTCCCGCGATTTCGTGGCCAAACGTGCGTTCTTGTGAAAACTTTATCGCATTATTTGGGACTTTTTACTAGTAGTTTCTCAATTGAATAAATATATTTTGAGTGATCTACGACCGGTGTGAAGAAATTGAGTGTCCCCCATAAGAGAGTGTCCTATAGCTACCATGACAACATATACGGAATAAACTGTGACCTTGTAGACGAGGCTATTGGGTACAGTGCTGAAACAAATGATGCGTGCAGCACACAATGGAGAACACAATAGACAGGTGACCAGTGGGACTCCCCATGCTGTAATTTATGACATTGGTTTATACTCCGTATCTCAAGTCGAATATTTGGTACTTTTGGAGACGCAAAAAGTGTTACATCTAAGATTAAAGGTGATCCTCATTGCTCGGACGGCATATATTAAGCTATATACCAATGGAAAGCTTATTTTATCGCGATTGTATATGTAACCATTGGAAACGGTGTCATATTTATGCTACTCACGATTTGGTTACAAGAGCCAAAATGAAAATCGTCTTTCAAGCAACACCACTTCAGCGAAAGTCAATATTATTGACTTGAGCGCTGTGAGGTGGCGATGTCACCGCTTGTGTAATCGTCTATGCAAGTAAACAAAATCCCATTCACTGTTATCGCTCGCTTCTGCGCTTTCGAAGACTTACCATTGTTTTCTCTACAATTTTCTCAACTAAATCAGAATTATAAGCAATACAGATACAGATAACTATCTGTTGAAGTATCTGGTAGATTTGATGGCTCTATCCCACAGAGAAGGCGGTTCAGTCGGCATTTTATACATACTGAATTCCTTGCTTCACAGTATTGGTGCAATTTGTTATGGATATCAAATGTCGCTAATTAAGTAATGAATTCATGTTACCGCCTAGATGAGACAAGACATTTACGGAAACCCAATAGACAAAGCCAACATGTGATTTATTAAAAAAAAAGGTTCAATACCATAATTGAGTGACTGTTCCGGTGGAGAAAAGTAGATTAGATATTTTCCGTTACTGATAGCCCCCGGGGGGGGCTTAGTACTCATGCAATTCCATCGGTTAGCATAAGCGGTGTAACGTGAATCAATGGAAGGCTAATAGGGGATCCATCAAGCCTAAAAGCGCTTCAAATAAGGTTGAACCCTAACTCAAGATACCACTAAAAGACTGAGAGTGTTTTAGTCAATTCGAGGGTGCTCAGTTTCAAATCAGGCCTGAATGCAAAATTGATAAGTGGTGGAAAGTGGTGAAATTATGTTTTTAAAGGGACACTACCTGTTGTATTTGATAAAACATAGCTTTTTTAACACGATACAAGTATGCACATCTTCAAGAACATTTCAACGTCACATTAAAGGTCAGGATATAAATTTGGTTGATTTTTTTAAATTAAATGGATGAAAACCTCGCCACTAATATATACAAGGGGCACTACCCAATTAAGAAGCTAGTGAAGTAAAAACAACCAACGTGGGTGAAATTATTCGCACCTGAAACTTTACGCATGGATGGTGACAACTTTATAACAATGACAGCATCAGTACGGAATAATGTAGCATAATAATTTTTCAGAAGAAACTATAAGTTTTCAATTTGACAAGTCAAATTAAGTACTTGACTCCGTCTGTCTTTCAAGTGAGGGCAGCATGTTAATTATCACGCTTTTTACAGTTGATAACAAACGAGTCTTGATTTGCTATGACAAGTTCAAAGGTCATGATCTTCAGTCTAAAAAAGGTCCGGGGGACCCCTGCCTATCTGAAGTGACGGTTAGAGTCTCGGTCATCAGGTGAAAAGTAGGGCCTTTCTGGTTAAAATATGTACCAAAAAATAAGGGGCATACAGTACACAGACTGAATAAGGAATGGGTGTCATTCAGTATGTAACTTTAAGAAGGGGCCATTGAAGTAACAACCTGAAATTCACATAGGAAGTGCGTCTCTTCAAGGAGTTCCAAAATTGCAAAAAAATTAAAAACTGTTGCCATGAAATATAGAATGTTCAAAATGTGGCGCCCGTAAGCATGTGCAAATTTTTACTTGGATGTAAAATTGGTTTCAAAAGTGGATACTTTTATGGAAATTGTGAAAAAAGGGGGGGGGTAGCAGGAAAGCCGAAGAAAATGTGGGTTATTGAGTATCTATGAAGATTTTACAAAGAGGTTATTGGGTAGAAAGTAAGACAGCACACAAAAGGGGCCATTGGTATAAACAAAAAGTTAGAAAAAGAGGGTCTCTCTTGAGTGCCCACCACCCACCACTGGGAAAAGGTTGAAACTGTTTAAAAAATGTCTTTAATGTAGCATTCATTTTACAGTGACTCTGACTATGGCACAAGACAGAAAAACTGTTTTAGCACAACTGCACAGACTTGTCCAGGGTATTCATGATTGGAAGGATTAGTACACATCAAAAGTGTCTTTGGCAACTGGCTTTCAAATCTGAATGAAATCATAGCATGCAGTGTGCCAACTAACAGTTTTCGTCTTTGGTCAGGGCTGGAGGAGGGGGGGGAGGGATAGGACAAGATCTGCCTCTATTTGGGGATGGAGCTTTCCATGCCTATAAGGTACGGTCACACAGATACGAAAGCTCCGACCAACCTCTTCCCGACTACACAAGACGATTTTTTTTTTTCAAAAAACTAAAAAATTAAAAAATTGTTCAAACTTGCAAAATTGAAATTTTTATTCCCACCAGGCTCAGTCACACAGCCGTTGGTTTTTGAAGTGAACACCACTTCCAGACTGTTCCAGATTGGTGCCGATTTGGTCAATTTCGAAAATAGTGAGCAGTTTTTCTTTTTCAGTGTAGTTTGGCAAGGTTTGGGCCTGTTCTGTACAGGTCATCTGTAAGTCGTACGGCATTATTTGCAGAACCGCTTCCAGATGTCAAGACTGGTGCCGATCGGCCATTTTTCGAAAATGTGAGTAATTTTCCTTTTTCAGGGGTAGTTTTGGGCCAAGTCTGTGACTGTACTGTACAGTCTTCTGCAGCTTTGTGTGGGCGGGGAACACGTGGCAAGTTTGCAAAAAACCCGCCACGATTTTTTTTTTCAAGCATAAAAAAAATAAAAATGTGGCGGGTTTTTGGAATCGGGAAAAAAGGTCGGCTCTTGAACACATGAGCGGTTGGAAGCGGTAGCAGATGAGTTGGTGCCCATCATGAGTGGTTGTGAGTAGTTGGAAAGTGGTCGGCAATGAGCTGCTCGATAGTGGGAGAGAAACGGCAGCAAACTGGACATGTTAAATCGGCGACTAAACACGGCGACTACAGAAGATAGTCGCCGACTTGCAGTACTTGATAGCAACTTGTGCTGTCGTGTTAAGGTCTGCGACTGATTGAGAAAAATGAATAAGTGACATGCTGATCGCCTACTGCTCGGCGATTGCGGATCTCATTGTCTTGTAATTGAACAAGACTGCAGCCGAGTTGAAAGAAATGTGGTTGGTGTAAGTCGGGAGAGGTTGGGTTGCGTCCGCGGGGTCTTCCATGTTACCGGTACCTTTCTTGGGTCAACAACTCGGCGGACCAATCGACGAGTAGTCTGGACAGCGACATGTCACAACTTGTGCAGTCGTTTCAAGGTCGGCGACTAATCGGGGACCCTGAACAAGTGGCGTCGCCATTAAACATGTTGGATCTTGTGATTTTTGTTTTCACACATAAATCGCCTCCAGTCGGCAGTTTCAGCATTCCTTGTCTCGTTGCCGACGGCGTACTCGCAGACTAATCATTCCTGGTCGGGATAAAAAATTGTAAATTTTTCAAGTTTGAACAACTTTAAGCGTTTTGTGAGTCGGGAAGTGGTTGGGGCGTTGGGAGCTTGGTTGTATTCTGTGTTGTGACATACCTTTAAGGAAATGATGCTCCGTGGACAAGTCTGTTGTGCTGACTTATTGTTCAGTGGAACCTATCTTGAGAACCACTAACCAAAATAACATTTGTTTCAGACTGAAACCTTTTGAGTTCCATTTTTTACCAGTGGTGTTGTAACCAGACATTTTCATTTGGGCGGGAGCAGGCAGGTAGGGGCAAGAGCATGGGGGGGGGACACACATTCCCCAATGAGGCGTAAATTGCCTTGCTTGCATTGGGGCAAGAAGGGAAATATTTTAACTGGGGTTGCCCCTTTCCCGCTGGTTACGTCACTGTTTTGGATCATATCTTTATATTGCCATTTGTATTCGAATGATGAATTACTCTAAATGCTTATAATAGTCTTAACAAGATAATGATTATGATTGTAGGTGAATGTTCTCTAAAACAGGCGGGAAAAGAATAAGTTGTTGAAATAATGTAACAACCTATTCCCCTGTAGTAAATAATATGGTTTAAAAATTGACAAACGTAAACAGATGATGAGCTGGTGAAGTGAGTGCAGTTTTTACGAGGGGGATACATTTTCTTCAGAAATGGGGGGGCTATCCATGAAAAAGTGGGATGCGGCGCCTTTTTATAGGGGGTCACAACAAATTTGACTCTTTTTGGTAAAACTGCCCATTCTGAGCGGTCTAAAAAAATGTTTGCTATTTATACCCAACCAACTTTAAAAAGCACTTAAATAAATACTATAGACACCAAAGCAAATGTTCTGACAGTTTTCTCTCAATTACTATTAACTTTGGTAAACAGGATGATAATTACCTGAAGTATGATAAAAACACATATTTTCTCTGGAAAATATGTGAAAGAAAACATACGATCCTTCTTTGTGCCAATATTTGGAGCAGAAAAATAAACAAATCGTTAAACAGCTAAACACTCCACTAGTTAAGTATTGATGTTTTCACTTAAGGTGTCGATTTTAGAAGGTGCCCTCGTTTAATTTCTAATGACCGTTTTAGACAAACATTGACTATGGAACATGAAAATCAAGGCAGACCATCCCCAGAGGTGAATTCTATGTACCTCAATTATTTATTACCCATAATCCTTTTTCAAAGATACTAGGAAATATTAAGATTTCCCCTTTTAAAACCACTTTGCCACGCAAAGTAGGAGATTTTGCATGGTGGATATTCAAAATTAGCACCATGCAATTCACCTAAACCTTCCTAAATCCTTTTAGTCAGATTAGTGGATCTTGGGCATGTTGATATGCTATTTACAAATAACTAAGGGACAATCGGGTAATTCCCTTTATTTAAAATTCCACTTTCCACCAATGTGTGATTTTGTATGGTTTGTCTAGTTGAAATCAACACCCTCAAAATTGACATAAAAACACTTCTTAAACCTTTCAGTCAAATAAGTGGATATGGCGCATGGTGATAACCGGCTATATTCAAAAAAATAAGGAAAATAATCGGGTAATTCCCTTTAAAAAACCACTTTCCATTAATGTGGTGATTTGTAAGGGTGTCTTTGAAATCAGCACCCTTCAAATTGACCCATAAACCACTTCTTACTCTTAAACCCTTTGTTCAAATTAGTGGATCTTGCCTGCTGTCATAAAGCTTATTTAAAAAAATAAGGAAAATCGGGTAATGCCCCTTTGACATCCACTTTCACCAAAACTTGGACAAATTGTGATGGTTACAATATTCGGCAATCAGACCCTCGAATGTCCAAAAAAACTTTTCAAACCTTTTAGTAAGCTTGAGTAGGGTTCCCTCAAATAGCCACCCAGGATCCCTACTAAGAGCCGTGTCTTATACGCACGCAGTGTGTGACCACCACCCATGCTCCAGGGGCAGGTCTCCCTCATAACCTATTTATTTTTTCGATCCAGAGCATGAGTGGTGGTCAAATCTCAAACTTGCGTGTAAACCACAGCTGGCCTCTGAGCTTGCTTTGCTACTCACAATTCATCGTAAGCGATGAGAATGCAAGCGATTTTTTTTTTTTTTTTTACATTTCTTGCACACTTATGAAGTCGGGGAATTATAATTACCAATTAAAGGATCAAGGAACCTAGTAACCAACATTTATCGCTATATGGCGGAAATGCAAACAAGGAGAAGAGGAGCGATTGGGGTTCCTTTAAATTGGAATCTTAGGAAGATGCATTTGCGCAACAAGACTTCACCCAATCCGCCTACGTCACACGAATTTGCACAAGGTCTAGAAGGAAAGATTAAGGATTTTTGAGCGTAAAATCGGAACGAACTATAGGGTTAGTTTTTGGTATAGCGGCTATATTACACGATTACTTTTTTGGAAAAGATATTTTTGGCATCCTAAAGTTAATACGCTTTCCATTGGTATATAGCTAAGATATCCCGTCCGAGCAATGAGGAGGATCACCTTTAAAGGTTTGCAACATAAAGTGTCCCGAAAAAAAATGGAAAATTTGATTTGGCACTGGGGTAAATGTTTATATCAAATATAAACAAACAAAAAAACACTCCAAAAGGAGTGAAAAATATAAAAAATTGTGAAATTTCTAATTTACGTATAGGAGCAATACGAAATTCAGCCTAAGTTTCTATTGAAATATAAGCATATACAAATCCCCGTTTGTTATTCATTTTAAGTTATTTCTGTTAACCAAACAAAAAGGTAGGGAATCTATTGAGCGTTTAATCTACACTGGCAATAGAAGTATATTATACGAGCAAACTATTTCATCTCTTGCCGATTTTGCAACGCCACCGCCATTCAGGGCGTATTTTAATGCTAAGGATTTCACTGTAAAGTAGATTATATATATATATTCCATTTTCTATATAAATGTTTCCGATACGAGATCGTGTGCACTAACGTTAGCAATGGCATCTTGTAGGACTAAGTTATAAAAGATAGACTTTCATTATGTAAAAGTGTACCTGTTTACCTTTTGACCGTCACCAAAAAGTATTCGAGGTCAACATCAAATATTCGGACATAAGACACGGTCTAACACCGTCCTTATGGGTTGTTAAAGTAATCAAAATTAAAGTAATCATCTTTTATTGATTTTAGGACGATGGCAATTTATCAGTACAAATTTGATGAAACAAAAATAATATGACCGTGAAGCCAATCACTGTTGTCAGCATCTGTTTGATAGTTAGTTTGAGTATCCGTTTTGATTAAAATGTCCATTTGCTTACCTCAAACACGACGCATGCATGCCCAAGAAGTTGTGTTGGGATTTTCTTGTGCTGTGCTCCTTACACTTCACCTGCAATTATAAACAATGTAGAAAAAATCTATATTTAATATGCCACGTCTGCTGTCTGTCTGTCTGTCTGTTGGCTGTGATGCTGGCGGTGAGCCTCTTGTCCGCCCTTCAAACTAGTAGAGAACGTTAAAGAGGACATGAGGACATTTCCAGAAAGTATGCCATTTTTTTCGAACCCGGGTTTTTGCAATATTTGAAATGCTTAACGATTTGTATTAGATATCAAAACCCGCTGAGTGAATAAGCCCAATAATAATAAGAGAATGAGGTAGTTTTCTGTCTTGCAGGAGTACGATAGCAGGCAAGTTCAAACAACGTTTGCATTTCTTTGTACTTGTGTTAAATAAACCTTCGAACCGTTCTCGGTAGGCGGACTCAACCGATCTAGTGCAATTTGCGAGAAATTCCTATTCTCAAAAACAAATTCCTCTGTCACTTTAAAAAAGAGCCCGGTACTCGCGACAAACCCGGGTATGACCGCCTAATACGCGTACGTTTTGCCAAATTATTACCTATGTCAAGCTAGCACAAGTTGGCATCTGGTCTACTGATATGTTAGAGTTGCAAAGATATGGCCCTCATAACATACTAGTTCCAATACCCTGTGCAAATTTTAAAATAGCACAAGCCTTGCAGGTTGCGCGTGCAAAACTGCGGGCTGTGCTTTGTTCGTGTTCACACACATGTCACTTATCTATACTCTTGTGTCCATATGATCCGTGAATTACTCCTTAGGCCCCAGGAAATGAGTGATAAACATATTTACAAATCTGTTGTGGGACATTCCATTCAGGATTCATTGCCAATGAAACAGGGCCCGAATAAGAAAACAATACCAGTGGACATCATTTGTTAACTATTGATATCAGTCAGTGCCAATGAATAGAAGATCACCACCAGTCACCGAAATTTTCTATTGTCTTCTGATAAAATCAATGGCCACCACCAAAACGTCCGTCACGAAACCAAATGTTGAAACGCTTTCGTGTCCTCCATGTAGATTGAAAAAATCTAATCAATTATATTTGCATTTCTTCGGACCTTAACCCGTGGAAACACAATGTTATCCATATCTCACACGCATATTTTTGACCGCCAATAAGAGATTTTTTAATGAGAAAGCTTAAAATATAGGCATACTTTAACACCCTTCCAACCCTGGCAGATCCTATATAATCTATACAGGATCTGCCAGGCCCGGATCCAGTGGAATGGAGGGAAGTGGAAAAAGCGCGGGACTCGTGATTATTAGACCGTTAAACTCGGATGTTCGAGCACCACTCTATTCAACGTGTTGGTGTCCCAGGGCAAGCTACTTAATCTCAATTGCATCGTTGACCCAAAGTAAACCATACATTCGTTAGGTTTTCGACACCGAAAAAATCTTTCCAAAAGGACACATATTGACCGAGTTATGGCCGATTGAAAATTTGTACCACTTTTTCATTTTATCCACGGATTGTTACTCTTTTAGTCGTCTTTAGACAATACACATTCTCCACGCACATTCTTTTGTTTATGGTTTCTTTTGTTCTTGCGACAAAGGTTAGTTCTGATATTGAGAATTTAGTTCCAATTATAAGAAATTCCAAGATCTTACCTAATTCTTCTTTACTGAGCTGCTCTGCCCTCCACTTGGCTACCTCTAAGACGGATGCAGCCTTGCGCTCCTGTTTCGATTTCAGTAATCGACATGCGAATCATTCTTGTCCGTTTGATGCTTTCAAAGGCAGCTGTTCTTCTGCTGCGAAGTTTCGGTGGTCCCTGTGCATACACTCCATTCCTTTTATGTTCCCCAAATGACTTCGCAACAGAATAACCGCTGCCTTTGCAAGCATCCGACGGACAAGAATGGTTCGCAAGTCGATTATTGAAATGGAAAAGAAAGCGCAAGCCTGCATCCGTCTCAGAGCCCTCGAAATAAGACACATTTAGGAGTAGTACTAGACGCCACAGTTGTGTTTAGCACACGGGTATATTCGCATGTGGCATGCAGAACATGCATGCCATGCAGAAATGCCCCTTAATGACCTTTAACCCCCATGCCGAGCACAAATTTTGTGACGGGTCTTAAGCTGGTTCTTATACATAAGTCACGTGACCATGCAAAGTTTGGTATAGCAGGTATGATTTTTTGAAGATTTTTCACATTAAGAACGGAAGTTCCCCTTAATGACCTTTTACCCCCATGTTGAGCACAATGTTGGTGAAGGGTCTCAAGCTGTTTCATATGCATGAGTTACGTGACCATGCTACCTTGCATATAGCAGCTATGATTTTTTTAAGATTTTTCACATTAAGACCATAAGTTCCCCTTAATGACCTTTGACCCCCATGTTGAGCACAATGTTGGTGAAGGGTCTCAAGCTCCTTCATATGCATGAGTTACGTTACTATGCTAACTTACATAAAGCAAATATGATTTTTTAATTTTTTTTTTCACATTAAGACCGGAAGTACCCCTTTAGTGACCTTCGACCCCCATGTTGAGCACAACTTTGGTGAAGGGTCTCCAGCTGCTTCATATGCATGAGTCACATTGCCATACTAACTTCCATTTAGCTAATATGAATTTTTGAAGATTTTTCACATTCAGACCGGAAGTGACCCCTTAATGACCTTTGATCAAAATTCTGTGTACAAGCCTTAGACACCAACTAATGTCGAGTCACATGACGGAGCCATGTCACCATCACGGGTTCTTTGTAGAAGAAGATGCATTTTAAAGAGTTCCGACGAATGCCCCTTTAATCGGCCCACGTGACTTAATTTTACCACAATCTTGGGTACACCCTAGAAGGGCTTGGTTCTGACAACATCTGTGGTCCTAGCATTTATTCTGTGGCAGAATATTCATTTTATATCCGACGAGTGCCCCTTTAATCGGGCCCACGTGACCCCCTACGAAAGGTCAAAGTTCAACTATGTACAACCCCTGGTGTAGCTTGGGTCAGTGGTTCTCTGACCGATTTTGGCTATTATAGGACAAGCGTTTTGGCATAAAAGAAGGTAAAAACCAAAGCGTCTTACGAAGAAGAAGAACTAGAGGCAAATTGTGCTCGAAGAGCACGAATCTAGCCGTGAGATAAAATGACGCTTGACCCCTGTCGCGCACCATTTTTTTTGTGAAGAGTCTGAAGTGCTTCATATGCATGAGTCACGTGAGGACATGAAAACAGCGTTGCATATAGCAATATGATTTGTTTGCAGATGTTTACATTAATTAGACCGGAAGTTGCCCTTTAATGACCTTTGGATCCCATGCTGAGCACAACTTTGGGTGAAGGATCTCACTGCTCATTGCATGAGTCACGGTGTGGGGGTGGGACCATGGGTACCTTTGCAAATGACAGATATGAATTTTGAAGATTTCCATTCAGACCGGAAGTGTTCCTTTAAGAAACCCTTAATGACCTTCGATCAAATTCTGTGTACCCCCATAGGGGACTTGGGTCAGCGGTTCTTACCTGAACCAGTCTTGTGATTATAGGCAATTGATTTGTGGACAAGAAGGAAATTTATAGAATTTTTGACGAATGCCCCTTTAATCCGACCCACATACCTTGAACCCAATCTGCGGTACACCTCTTAGGGTCTTGGGTGGTCAGTGTTCTTCTGATAACATCTGGTGACAGGGCACTTATTCTGTGGCAGAAGAGGCCTTTTAAATAAGTTCCGTAAATCTGTTCAAGAATGCCCCTTCAATTGGCCCCACGTCACGTTTGACCCAAATCTGGTACACCCTAAGGGGCCCTTGGGTCAAGTGTTCTTCTGACCAATTTTCGTGGCAATCGTGATAAACGTTGCACTAGTAGCATTTTGAAAGTTCGCGTGAAAGAACGAAGAAGAAAGAAGAACTCGCACAAATACCATAACTAATAGCCGTGCTCGCACACGGCTAGGTAAAGGAAGAAAGAAAGAACTAGAGGTTATGTGGCCATAGCCCACTGGTACACAGAGCCGTGGTAATCATGACCCCATGTCAATCCTTTGACCCCTGTCAAGCACAATCTTGGTGAAGGATCGGAAGCTCCTTTAACGGGCTTTATCGGTCTTCTCTGGCTGAGATATAGTCAATTTAGTCTAATTTTTAGCATTTTTTTTGGCAAAATTGACCATATGTTGACTTGACGGAACCCCCGTAATGACCTTTGACCCACCCCGATATAAAAAAAACTATAGCATCGCAAAAATGCATTGTTCAATTCAAATAAAAACTTCTATATGCTTAGTTCTAGAGATAAAATTCTTTAAAACTTCACTCATTCGGAGCGTGTTGTAGATTTTGACCTTTACCTGACCTTTACCTTTGGGGTCGAGACTACCATAGACCTCTCCTACCATTAATTTTACTCCTTAGTGCAAACGGGCTTTAATCTGTCCTCCATAGGCGGAGATATAGCCAATTTGGTCTTATTTTTAGCATTTTTTGGCAAAATTTACCTTTTGACGCCCCTTAATGACCTTTGATCCTAGATAATAAAAAACACCTGAGGTACAAAACAAAAATGCATTGTTTCAGTTAAATACAAAAAAATCTCTTAGCTTAGTTCTGGATAACATTCTTAAAGTTATTTAGCCAAAACCGGAAATTACCTGTCATGACTTTGACCCGCAATAAAAATACGCTTGCATACAGTGGCTAACATACATGCATTTCTGAGTCTGTTTCTCTGTTAGGTTACATTTGAGATAAATTTTTTGAATGTTTTGTAATATTTTTGGTGTTTGAACCGAAAATGACCCTTAATGACCTTTGACTACTTATGCCTGAACGCCCTATATGTAGCATGGGTCAGGGGTTCCTCTGAACAAGTTTCGGCATAATCCTGTAGAGAAGATATTGTCTTTGCCACTTAGAAATGGATATTTTTGGATTTCAGACCGGAATGACCCCTTAATGACCTTTGACGCGTTATTCTTGAACACCCTTATGAAGCATGGGTCTGTGGTTCCTCTGAACAAGTTTAGAGTTGATATCGGCATAATCCTGTAAAAGAAGATATTTTGTCGAATTAAATGTACATATTTGAACCCTGTGACGAGGTCAAGGTCAGATGGGGGTCAAAGTCATATGGCTGGTGATGGTTCGCTGAGCGGTCCTTTGGTACAGAACTGGTCACTAGTATCAAGCCACTACGTAGGGCTATAGCACTTGACAGAAAGAAGAGAAGAAGAAGAACTAGGCATCGATTGTGCGTTAGAAAGCACGATTAATTATGCGGTTGGATACTTGCCCCTGTCCCTGTGACGCTTTGACCCCAGTCTATGTACACATTATAAGGGTTGGGTCAGCAATTCTTTCTGACCCAGTCCGGTGATTATAGCACTTGATCTGGTGTGAGGTCTTTCAATATTTTCAAAGATGCCCCTTTAATCGCCCAGTGTGACCTTGACCCAAATCTGTGAACACCCCATATGGGACTTAGGTCAGTGGTTCGTCTGACCAGTCAAAAAAAAAAAAAAAAAAAAAATAGTGATTATAGCAATTGATTTGTGGCAGAAACAGCCACAGGAGGGTAAGAGCGACTTGACCTGTATGACCCTACGGACCTTTTACCCCAATCTGTAAACACCCTCATATGGGCCTAGGGTCAGCGGTTCTTCTACTCACTTCTAGTGTTATAGCCATTGATTTGTGGCAGAAAGAGGGTAAGAGCGACTGACCTCTAATGACCCCTGTTTGACCTCTGACACCATCTGTCACACCCTGTGTGGCACTTGGGTTAGGGGTTATTCTGAAGAAGTCTTTTCAAGATCACGTTAACTGTGTCACACTATGTAGCATTTTGAAATATTGAGATGGATTAGAGATACGGCCCCCTTTTTTGCCCCTAAATGACTTTGATTCAAATCTGTGAACAAGCCATATGGCCATAACCTCTGGCAATCACTGTGACAGAATGGCATCGATAGCACATGGCGAACTGTGGGATAAGTAGGGAAGGGCGTTAAGAGCGACAAAACCGCTATTGACCCCTACGTGACCCCTATGGTCGAACTGGTGAACACCCTATAGGAACGTGGGGTCATATGGGTTCTTGTGGCCAATTCTCGTTACAATCTACCAAGCCTCTGGCACTAGTAGCATTTTTAGCAAGGTACAAACAAAGACTAGGCATCGATGTGCTTTAGAAAGCACGAGTATATCATGCGGTGACTACTTGCGCTGTCCATGTGACCTTGAACCCCAATCTATGTACACATTATAAGGTTGGGTCGCAGTTCTTCTGACTTGGGTCAGTTTGTATACAATACGTTGGGTGATTGGTATAACCTGTGGCCAGTTTTATATGTGGGGTCTAGTTATACCTGGCGAGTTTACCAGTACTTAGGTGAGTTTGTACTGTGGCCAGTTGACTCAAAATCGCTTGAAACGAATATGGCTGGGCGCTGCGGTAGCGGAGACGTTCCCGAAGCTACATTTGAAATTGAGGGGTTAAAGAGATTGTGCTGGTTTGACCCCTGAATGACTAGGTATTCAAAATCTGCTGCTACCAAATGTGGGCCTTGGGTGCGTGGTTCTTCTGTCCAGGTCGAACTAGAAGTGATTACTAGCCATAGTTTTGTAGCCGAAAACAAAAAGTAGGGTAAGAGCGACTGACCTGTAACTGACCCCCTGTGGTGACCTTTGACCCAATCTGTGAACATCCTGTAAAGCACTCGGGTCAAAGGTTATTCTGACCAAGTTTGGTTCAGACCAAGCCAACCGTGTCACTAGTACATTTTGAAATATTAGAGGGTTAGAGAGACTGCCTCCTTTTTTGACCCCTAAAATGACTTTGGGATTGAAAATCTGTGAACAAGCCATAAGGCCCGGCATCTGGCAATCACTGTGACCTAATGGCATCGATAGCACAGGCGAACTGTGGGAGAAGTAGGTAAAAGGGTGGTAAGCGCGACAATGGACCTGTATTGAACCCTACGTGACCCCTATGTCAAACTGTGAACCCGTAATATGCACCTTGGGTCAGGGGGGTTCTTGTGACCAATTTTCGTTACTATCTGACCAAGCGAGCTCTGGCCACTAGTAGCATTTTTAAGGAAAGGTACAAACAATAAGAAAGAAAGAAAGAAAGGGCAACTAGGATCGATTGCGCTTAGAAAGCACAAGTATATCATGCGGTGATACTTGCACGGTCCATTTTACCTTTGACCCCCATCTATGTAGCACATTATAAGGGTTGGGGTAGCAATTCTTCGACCAGTCCCGCTGTGATTATAGCAATAGATATCTTGGGTGAGGTCTTTCAAAAAATACAGTTTCAAAAGAATGCCCCTTTAATCGGCCCATGTGCCTTATGACTCAAATCTGTGAAACACCCCATATGGTCTTCGGTCAGTGGTTCTTCTGACCAAGTCAGTGATTATAGGCAATTGAATTTGGTGGCAGAAACAAGCCAAAAGGAGGGTAAGCGCGTCTGACCTGTAATGACCTCAGCATGACCTTTGACCCCATCTGAGTACACACCGCGTCATATAGGCTTTGGGTCAGCGGTTATTCTTACCAAGTCTAGTGCTTATCGCAATTGATTTGTGGCAGAAACAGCCCAAAATGAGGGTAAGAGCGACTTGACCTGTAATGACCCCTACGTGACCTTTGACCACCGCCCATCGTAAACACCCTCATATGTACCGGGGGTCAAGCGGTTTTCTTCTGACCAAGGCTAGTGATTATAGCACATCGATTTTTGTGGCAGAAACACAAAAAGGAGGGTAATAGCGACTGACCTAAGACCCCTGTGTGGACCTTGGAACCCCATCTGCAACACCCGGTTGTGGCACTTTGGTCAGTGTTATTCTATTCTGAAGAGTCTGGTCAAGACCTTACTGGGTAACACTATAGCATTTTGAAATATTAAGAGGGATTAGAGAGACTGCCCCTTTTTGGTTGGCCCCTAATGACTTGATTCAAAATCTGTGAACAGCATATGGCCAGGCATCTGGCAATCACTGGGACCGATGTCAGCGATAGCAAATGCAAACTGTGGGAGAAGTAGGTAAAAGGGTGTTATCCGCGCCAATTGACCGCTGTCACCTACGTAACCCCTATGGTAAAACTGTTGAAGCACCTTATATGAACCTTGGGTCGGGTTCTTGTGTGGGCATTCTGTTACAATCTGACCAGCATTCTGGCACTATAGCATTTTTAAGAAGTCGAGGAACCACAAAGAAGAAGGAAAGAAGAAAGAAATCGAGAGAAGGGCAGTATTCATGCGGTGCAACACCGCATGATATCAAGAAAGAAAGAAAGAAAGAAGAAAGAAGAAAGAAAGAAAGAAAGAACGTAAAGAAAAAAAAGAAGACAGAAGAAAAAAGAAAGAAACCGAGAGAAGGCAATAGTATATGCGGCTGCACCGCATGATTAAAGAAAGAAAGAAGAAACTGACCATGGGGACAATCTCATTTACAAGACGCCGTTATTGGGAATGATGGTGATCCCCTAATGACCCCTTAGGTACTTGTGACCTTGGACCCCTTTAATTTTCACCATATGTTCACAAATTTCATTGATGTATTTTGACGGTGTTAACACGTTCCAACGATCAATCTTATTGAGTTTGCAACTCAATCCAAGCATGTCAGGGGATTGACCTTTGACCTCTATAACGTGACCCCCTGGGTTCACAATAGGGTCAAACTGTAATTTTTCTGTCTTTTACGATATCCCGGGGTTTATTCCTGTCAAATTTTCAGTTTCGTCGGGCTTTTTGAAATTTTGACCTTGACCCCTTGAATTTGAGACCTTTGTGGTCGAGACTTTCATAGACTTCTTCTACATTAATGTTACAACACATCACTGTATAATAATGGCTTTTAATCTGTCCCCTCTATAGGTTTAGATAAATCCAATTTGTTCTTATTTTTAACATTTTTTTTTTTTTGGCAAAATTGGACCTTTTGACTTGACCTTTAATTACCTTTGATCCCGGTTAAAAAAAACTTTCGTGTACACAAACAAAAATGTGGTCCAATGCAAATAAAAAAATTCTTACTATGTTTAGTTTCTGGAGATAAAATCTTAATATTATTTACCTTAAAACCGAAATGACTTTAATGACCTTTAACCTTCCAAATAAAAATACCTTGCAATACCCAGGTTAACATGACGCAATATCTGCAAGTTAAGATCACTGACGTGTTTGTTTTTTTGAGATAAAGAATTTTGAATATTTTTGTAATATTTTGGTTTTTTTGACCGAAGTTTCCCCCCTTAATGACCTTGACCCCCATTCCGAGCAGCAGCGTTTGTGAAGAGGGTCTTAAGCTGCTCCGTAAAGTATGAGTCATGTGACCATGCAATGTTACATAGAGCAGATGCTCTTTTTGAAGATTGTTTTGAAGATTTTTCACATAAGAACCGGGGAGTGCCCCTTAATGACCGCCCAGAATTGACCTCTCGACCCATAACTTTTGTGAAGGGTCCTAATCTGCTTCACATGCATGAGTCCCGTTACCATGCAATGTCAACTGTAGGATGAGATAACAGTTCCAAGAAAAAAAATCACAGTTTGACCCTGTGGACCCTATATGACCCCGATAGGGTCAAAGTCACGTCATAAATGGGGTGGCTCAGCGGTCATATGGGCAAGCTGGTCAGACTACGTCCAACCATGACAAAACCAGAAGCATTTGAAGTGTTGCCTAAGAAAGAAGAAAAGACGATAACAGCAAAGCAATCAGAACATAACAGACGGCCATAAGGCCGTCGTGTAAATAAGAATCGCGAGACCGACAATTATTCATGCATGCGGCCCCCTGCAGACCGCATGATATAACCACGCTATTGAAACATAACACAAGCCGATTTGCAAATCGGCTGTTATACTCAGAGGTTATTTGGCCATAGGCCACTGGTACCAAACAGCCGATGGTAAATATGCCCCCATGTCAACATGTCAGCCTTTGACCCCATGTCAAGCAACACTCTTGGTAGGATCTGAAGCTCCTTTAATACGGGCCTTATCTGTCTTCTATAGGCTGAGATATATAGCCAATTTGGTCTTTATTTTTAGCATTTTTTGGCAAAATTGACTCTTTTGACACCCCCTTAATAATGACGCTTTGATCTAGTATAAAAAAAACTGAGGTACAAAACAAAATTCATTGTTTGTCAGTTTAAAATAAAAAAAATCGTTACTTAGTTCTGGAGATAAAAATTCTTACAGTATTTAGCGCTAAAAACTGCGAAATGACCTGTAAAGACCTTTGACCCCCAAAAATAGAAATACCTGCATACAATCGGCTAACATACATGCAATTGAAGGTTATGTCACTCTGCTATGTTTACATTTTAGATAAATTTTGAAAGTTTTTAAATATTTTTGGGTTTGTGACGGAATGACCCGTAATTATGACCTTTGATTCCTTAATTCTCTGAACCCCTATAATATGTAGCATGGGTCGTGGTTCCCTCTGCACCATTTGGTTTTGATATCGTTATTATCCTGTGGAATAGATATTTTCCAATAAATGGCATAGTTTGGCTTTCAGACCGGAAATCACCCCCTTAATGACCTTTTGACTCCTTCTCCTGACCACCCTATAAGAAGGCAGGTCATGGTTCCTCTGAACCAGTTTGGTTTATATCGGCGTAATCTGTAAAGAAGATAATTTTGACAATTAAATTACAACGCATCCAAGCATGTCATGGAGTTGACCTTTGCACCTCTATACCGTGAACCCCTGGGTCACGAATAGGGTCAACTGTAATTTTTCCTGTATTTACGATATCCCAGGATTATTCCTCTCAATTTCAGTTCAATCGGAGCTTGTTTGTACATTTTGACCTTGACCTGACTTTGACCTTGGGTCGAGACTATTCATAGACCTCGTCTACTATTAATGTTATCTAATCACTTTTAGTATAACAACAGGCCTTATCTGTCTCTATAGGCTAAATATATATCCAATTTTGCTCTTATTTTTAGCATTTTTTTGGCAAATTGACCTTTTGACCCCCTTATGACCTTTGATCCTGGTATAAAACAACCGAAGATATACACAAATTCATTTTTCCAATTCAAAAGAAAAAAAATCTGCTATGCTAGTTCTGGAGATAAAAATTCTTAAAGTTTATTTAGCTCACAACCGGAAATGACCTGTAAATGACCTTTTTGAACCCCAAAATAAAATACCCTTGCATACATGCATCTAACCTACATGCAAATCCGAAGTCATGTCACTCTCTGCTATGTTTAATATTTTTGAGATACAATTTTTGAATGTTTTAAATATTTTTTGTTTTACCTGTAATGAGCCTCCTTATGACCTTTGACTCCTTATTCTGAACACCCTATATGTAGCATGGTTCAGTGGTTCCTGTAAAAAGGGTTTGTTGATATTGGCATAATCCTGAAGAAGAAGACTTTTTGCCAATTACATGACAGATTTTGGCTTTCAGAACCGGAAATAACCCCCTTAATGACCTCTGACCTCCTATCCCTGAACAACCTACATGAGCTGGGGTCAGTGGTTTCCTCTGAAAAAGTTTGTTAATATCCGCATAATCCTGTAGAAGAGATTTTTTGGCAATTACTTAATATTATGAAATGCCCTTGGCCAGGTCAAAGGTCATACAGGGTCAATTCAATATGATATGGAATCGGACGGCTCCAGCGGTCATTATGGTATAATCCTGGTCAGAATACGTGAAACCATGACTGAAGATAGACGCAACTGTTGCCAGAAAGAAGAACTCATCAAAAAAGAACAAGCCGGGCTACGTCCGTCTTTAACGAATAAACACCGCTAGTAAAAACAGAACACATCGATTTGCAATCGGCTGTGTAAGAAATCGCACAAATCCAGGACCTAGCCGTGCTTCGCACACGCTAGGGGTAAGAACTATACGCCACAGTTGTGTTTAGCAAACACGGTTTTTTGATTTTTGAATGTTTTAACATATTTTTTGTTTTTACCTGGAGTGTCCCTTAATGACCTTTAACCCCCCATGCAACACAAGTTTTGTGAAGGGGTCCTTAAGCTTATTCTTATACATATCACCGGTTGACCATCAAAGTTTGGGTAAGCAGCTATGAATTTTTTTTTAAGATTTTTCACATTAAACCGGAAGTTTTCCCTTTAATGAACCTTTGGGACCTCCATTGTTTAGCATCAACTTTGGTGAAGGTTGTCAAGCTGCTTCATAGGCATAGTTCGTGAACCATTCTACTACCGTCACATAAATCACATATGATTTTTTTATTTTTTTTACTTAAGACCCGGAGTTCCCCTTTAATGACCTTTGACCCCCCTGGTTGAGCACAATGTTTGTGAAGGGTCTCAAGCTTTTTCATATGCCGTGAGTTACGTTGACCATTCTACCGTGCATATAGCAGCTATGATTTTTTGAAGATGTCTTCCACTAAGACGGGAAGTTCCCCTTTTGCTGACCTTTGACACCCCATGTTGATCCATGTTTGAAGAGTGTCAAGCTGTTTCACACTGCTGAGTTACGTGCCATGCTACCTACCTTGCATATACAGCTATGATTTTTGAAGATTTTTCACACTAATACCGGAAGAACCCCCTTTGCTTACCTTTGACCTCCATGTTGAGCACAGGTTTGTGAAAAGTTGTCAAGCGTGCTTCATATGCATGAGTTACGTGACCCTGCTACCTTACTAAAGGCAAATATATTTTTTTGATTTTTTCACATTAAGACCGGGAAGTACCCCCTTTATGCCCTTTGAGACCTTTGACCCCCATGTTGAGGCACAACTTTGTTGAAGAGTCTCAAGCTGCCTCATATGCGTGAGTCACGTGACCATCTAGCTTCGCATTTAGCTAATATGGATTTTGAAGATTTTTCTACACTTCATACCGGGAAGTGACCCTTAATGACCTTGAGTTCAAAAATTCTGTGTACAAGCCTTAAGACACCGACGAATGTCGAGTCACATGACGGAGCCATGTCACCATCACTTGTTTGTAGAAGATGATGCATTTTAAAGAGTTCCGACTATGCCCTGAGGATTAATGCGTTGGGGGATGGGGCCCTTTCCCTTTCCGGGGGAAGGTAGAGCACGAGGGAGGGACTCGTTCCATCTACTCTACTCCCCCTCTTTCGTTTTTCCCGCCCCATCTCCCTTTCTTTTTTCAGTGGTTCTTCTGATACATCTTGTGGGTCATAGCCTTATTCTGTGGCAGAAAATGCAGTTTAGAGTTCCGACATTGCCCCCCTTTAATATCTGGCCCCTCCGCTTTACCCCTCGAGCCATGTTCAAAGGTCACTATGTACACCCCTGTAGCTGGGTCAGTGGTTCCCGACCGATTTTTTTTGGCCATTATAGGACAAAGCTGGTTGGCCGCAGAAGGTTAAAAAACCGGAAGCGTCTTACTAAGAAGAAGGAGGAAACTAACCACAAGCACAATATCTTCGCATGTGACACATGCGAATAGAAGGCGGAGGAAACAAAAAACAGCACAAGCACAATATATTCGCATGTTAACACATCCGAATATAATAGACAAAATAGGGGTTATAATACACTGTTGCCCATACCAACATTTTTGGTCTATCCTAGGATTAAAAGTAAATAGTTTGCCCCTAGTCCTTATGTTATTATACACTGTTCTCATAAAGTTGGAATTTTGTTTTCACCAAGCTGGAGACCGATGGGAGAATATGGGACGATGGGGTTGTGGGGAAGTTGAAGGAGTGGGGATCGTGGGTGGGGGGGTTGTGTTGTCGAGTGGGGGGAATATGGTGTGGTGGTTGCGCACCGGGGAATTTGAAAAGGTAGGTTCACTGCAGGACGGGGACACCGAGGGGTATCTGGGGTGGGGGGGAAGGGTGGTGGGGGTGGAGGGGATTGCGCATGGCTGGGTGTGGTGCACGGGTCGGGGGGGGACGGGCGATTGGACCGCTGGGTTGAAACGGGCCAAAATGGGGGCCCAGGGGTGTGAGTGCGGCTGGGCTTGTCGAGGCAGATCCTGGGCCCTAACGTGAACCGTATTTCTATTTGAACGCATCATTAATCTATTAGATTAATTTGAATGATTACATAATGAGTCCCCACTACCCAGGTGAAGGAATCCACATTCATATTTTGATTACGTAACAATGCCTTTTGTTGGGACTATAAACCCAGATGTCTGTTGCTTGTCCCTTTTCCCTGCGCCAAGCCTGTGTGCAACGACTGTCCACACTTAACCGTTCACCATAGAGTTTCTCGACTTTGCTGGGCTAGTGAGCACAGAATATTATCAGCTCAGACCCTGTTGTCTTTTCGACGAGGCCCGCTACAACAAGCACACACAATCCTTAAACCGTCAAGATGGAATAAACACATGGTTTCGTGATTATGTGGTGAGAACCTCCGAGACTGTACTGTATGCAGGACGCTTCAATGTGGTGGCGGCTTAGTAATGGTATGGGTTGATATTCATTATGGAGAAAAACGTCACTGGTTTTGACCCCCTTAATGCCTTGATCCGGTATACAAAAACCTAAGACTACAACAAACATGCATTTTCCAATTCAAAAGAAAAAAATCTGCTAATGCTTAGTTCTGGAGATAAAAATTCTTAAGTTAATTTAGCTCAAAACCGGAAATGACCTGTAAATGAACCTTTGACCCCCAAAATAAAATACCTTGCATACATCACTAACATCATGGCAATCCGAAGGTCATGTCACTCTGCTATGTTTATATTTTGAGATAAAATGTTTGAATGTTTTAAATATTTTTTGTGTTTGTTACCTGAAGTGACCCCTTAATGCCCATTGACTCCTTATTCCTGACACCCTCATGTAGTGCATGGTTCAGTGGTTCCTGTAAAAAGTTTAGTTGATATATGGGCATAATCCTGTAGAAGATATTTGTGCCAATTAAATGACATATTTGGCTTTCAGACTCGGAAATAACCCCCTTAATGACCTCTTGACTCCTTATCCCTGAACACCCTACATGAGGCATGGGTCAGTGGTTCCTCTGAAAAAGTTTAGTTTAAATCGGCCATAATCCTGTAGAAGGAGATATTTTTGGCAATTAAATTACATATTTTGAATGCCTGTGGCCAGGTCCCAAAGGTCCGAACAGGGGTCAAATTCAATGAATATGATTGACGGCTCATCGGTCATTTGGTCTAAGTCTGTGTTCAAATACGTGAAACCCATGACTGAGATAGACGCAAATGTTTGTTTTTGCCATAAAGAAAGAACGCATCAAACAAATAACAAGCCGGCTAGACGGCCGTCTTGTAGAATACGAAACAACGCTAGTAAAACAAACACAGCCGATTTGCAATCGGCTGTTGTAAAAATCGCACAAATACAAGCCCTAGCCGTGCTTCGCACAGCCGCCTAGTACGAACCTAACGCCACCATTGTGTTTAGCAAACACGGTTTTTTGATTTTTGAATGTTTTAAATATTTTTTGTTTTACCTGGAAGTGTCCCCTTATGACCTTTGACCCCCCATGCCAAGCACAAGTTATTGTGAAGGGTCCTTAGCTTATTCTTATAAAGTCCGTGACCATGCAAAGTTTGGTATAGCAGCTATGATTTTTTTTTGAAGATTTTTCACATTAATACCGGAAGTTCCCCTTTAATGCCCTCCATAGGAGAAGAGGTACACAAACAGGGCAAGAAAGAGCGCTTATCCACGCAGAGGGCAAACCTCCATGTTGACACAACTTTTGTGACGGGTTCACGCCTGGCCCTTCATATGCATTAGTTTACGTGACCATTCACCACTCACCTCAAGCAAATTGATTTTTTTTATTTTTTTATACATTAAGACCGGCAGTTTCCCCTTTAATGACCTTTGACCCCATGTTGAGCCCATGTTGGTGAAGGGTCTCAAGCTGTTTTCATATGCGTGAGTTACGTGAACCATGCTACGTGGCATATACAGCGATGATTTTTTTGAAGAATGTTTCAACACTAAGGACCGAAGTCCCCTTTGCTGACCTTTGACCCCATGTTGATCACAATGTTGGTGAAGAGTGTCAAGCTGCTTCATATACATTAGTTCGTGCCATTGCCCGTTGGCATATAGCAGCTATATTTTTTTGAAGATTTGTTCACCTAGACCGGAAGAACGCCCTTTTGGCCTGACCTTTGACCCCATGTTGAGCCAATGTTGGTGAAAAGTGTGTCACGCTGCTTCATATGCGTGAGTTACGTGACATGCTACCGTTACATAAGCAATATGATTTTTTTGACTTTTTCACATTCGACCGGAAGTACCCCTTTAGTACCTTTGACCCCATGTTGAGCACAATTGTTGGTGAAGAGTCTCAGCTGGCCCATATTCGTGAAGTCACGTGACCATGTCTACCTTCCCATTTAAGCTATATGTAATTTTGAAGATTTTTTACATTTAATTTTATTATTTGCATTTTAGGACTTGTGTTTTTGTTTTTGAAAAAAAAAAAAATTTTCAAAATTCTGTGTACAGCCTTAAGACAGCCGAGAATCTCGAGTCACATGACAGAGCAATGTCACCATCACGGGTTGTTTGTAGAAGAAGCTGAATTTTAAGAGTTTCAACTAATGCCCCTTTAATCGGCCCACGTGGACCCTTGACCCCAATCTGGGTACACACTAGAAGGGTCTTGGGTCATGGTCTTCTGTAACATCTGGTGGTTCATACATTTATTCCCTGTGGCAGAAAATGCAGGTTAAGAGTTCCGACGGTGCCCCCCTTTAATCGGCCCGCGTGACCCCTACAAAGGTCAAAGGTCCAAACTATGTCACCCCTGTAGCTTGGGTCAGTGGTTCCTCTGATGCCGATTTTGGCTATTAATCATGACCAGCGGTTTGGCCAGCAGAAGGTAAAAAAGGACCGAAGCGTCTTACGAAGAATAAGGATGAAACTACAGCACAAGCACAATATATTCGCATGTAACACAGCGAATATAAGGAGGAGGAAACTAAACAGCACAAGCAAAATTATTCGCATGTTAACCATCGAATATAATAGACTCAAAGAGGTGTTAATAAATCACCCTTTTGCCCATACCACATTTTTGTCATATCCTAAGGATTAAAAAAGGTAATAGTTTGCCCTATCCGTAGGTTATACACTGTTGCTCATAAGTTGGAATTTTTTTCATACCCAATCGTAAAACGTATGCTTTTGACGCCTCATATTCATATTAGGGTAATTGAATGATTACATATGAGTCCCCCACTACCCGTGAAGTGAATCCATGCATAATTTTGAATACTTAAACACTGCTTTTGTTGGAGCTATAAAAACCCAATGTCCTGGTTTGCTTGTCCCCTTTTCCCTGCAACAAGCCTGTGTGCAACGACTGTCCACACTTAACCGTTCACCATAGAGTTGCTCGACTTTGCTGGGCTATGGAGCACAGAAGATTACATGCTCGACACGTTTCTTTATGGACGAGAGCCGTACATCCTTCACTTCAAGATGGAAGACCAATGGTTCGTGATCGTGGTGGAGAACCTCGGCGAGATGACTGTAAAATCGCTTCAAGGTGGTGACGCTCATGATAATGGGCCCGGTATTATTATGGAGCAAAACGGTCACTTTCTGGCCATATGGAAACATGAACGCAGTCGTGTACCTGGACATTCTTGGAAAACCATGCCTCCACATGCAAGAGGGGTTTATGCAAACAATTTTCGGCTGCAAGACTACAACTCCATGCCGCACAGGACCGCTGTAGTGGTACCATTTCTTCAGGCAGAGGTGGTGGCCAGATACCATTGCCTGCTTGTTCCCCTGATTATGAACCCTATCAAGCATGCTGGGATGCCAAAGGCCGAGCCATCAATTACAGGGACAATCTTCCTCAAACTCTTCAGGATTTAGCTCAGGTTCTGACCGATGTGTGGGACCCTCTCTCTGCCCATTGACATAAATAACCTTGTGGACAGTATGGCGCGACGTCTTGACGCACTGATTCATTCCAGGGATTGCCATAGTCCCATATTAGTGACGACTGACATTAAACAGGACTATGCTCTAATGTGAACAAACCTTAAATCCTGTTCAGAATACTCCCTTTACCGTTCAGGCTAAGGACACATTCGTTAAAGGGTAATTGGAAACTAAGTTCATGGTGGTATGCTCGAAGAGACTTGACCAATCGTAGTGGGCGATCCCCAGCTATCCAAAAAACGTTCTCCGAACGTTTTTGGGGTGTTTACGTGTTGTGACGTTTTCCCCCACAACGGTTTTCTGACGTTTTTATTGTGGAAGGTCTAAACGTTGTAAGAACGTCACTTAAAAACGTTCTAAAATGTACAGACGTCCAAAACGTTTAAAGAACATTCGATTAAATGCCTAATTAAATAGTAATAATTAATGGGAAAAACTAATGTTAATCGTAGGTGAGATTGCAAGGTTACATCATTGAACACTTGAACTTGATATTTCATATATCGAATTGTTCACTACCTCTTTTGGGAGTAGAACCTGGACCCTCCGCATGGAAGTCTAAAGTCTTCACCATTACACCAACTAGCCAACTGAGTTTTAATAGGTTAATTTCTATTTATATAGTCTAGATGTTTAGCAGGCGAGTGTTTTAACTATTTCTTCCAAATATTAAGTGATCATTTTATAAAGTAGCTTTTAGTATAGACATCCTTGTACCTTAACCCTAAATCCCTTAACCCTAACCCTATAATGTCACATGGTGACGTTCTAAAAACGTTTACAAAACGTCTCGCAAAAACCTGCCGAGCTAAAACCTATTTAACGTTTTGCAAACATTTTGTTTTTATCGGGTAACAAATAAATATATTTTTTTTTATTTATTATGCAATTTTTGATGAATGTATAAACGTAACAAATTAATGTTACTTGATTTGAAAAACGCCAAGTTATATTACAGAAGTTCGGAAAAACGTAAACGGAAACGTATAACTTTACAAATTTATTTGAAAACATTCTGAAAAGGATGTTTTATGCACGTCGCATAGTAACCTAAGTACAGGGCACATTAGAAATTAACATCTGGAACCAGTTCTTTTAAGATCTTACTAAAACCAACAGGAAACGGATATAGTATAACCAAATTATAACGTATTGAAAACGTCCAAAAATAACGTCCCCTAACGTTTCAAAAATAAGTTTTAATAACGTCAATATGTTGGTTTACTTTACAACATTCAGAAAACGTTATCTGAATGTCTATAAAACATATCTAGCCTGCAACAAAGTGAAAACATTGTCATGTAAGTAAAAAAAACTACACTACAAATATATAGAAACCGTTCTTCTAAAGTCTTAATAAAACCATCAGAAAATGTCTGCAATGTAACCAAATTGTAACGTAGTATAAATGTTGTAAAAATACGTTCCTAAAACGTTTCAGAAAATACGTTTTAAGAACGTTGTAAAATAACGTCAATAGTTTGGTTTATTCGATAATGTACAGAAAACGTTCCCAAAACGTTTTTTTTTAAACCGGAAAAAATTAAACAAATGAAAACATTTTAGTACGTTTTCTGAACGTTTTTAAAGGACAAAAATGTTTAAAAAATCAGAACCCGAGGAAAACGTTTTCTGAATGTTTTGTGTTTGGTGGGTATCATAAATAACTCACACTGTATTAACCATTATGATGGGCTACAGTGTAGTAAGTTATAAGGCCTCGATGGACTAAACATTTATGCCATACCTTCTGAGAAAAGAAGTGGTTGATTAACTTCACGATCTCGTGTCACAAAGCCAGCTGCTACAAATGAATTTGCTATCTCATCGCTTGTACAGTTTGAACTCTAGAAGGAATAATATTAGTAAAAATAGATAAAATCCAGAAAACATTTAGAGCACTGTTGTGCATGAAGTATTATACGGTAAAGCTGCCATGTTATATATACCCTCTTCCATAAAATAAGAATGCTATCAATAGCAATTCTCTATCTGCATAGAACAAATTCTGTGAATCATATTTTAATCTAAATGTTACAAACACTCGTGAAAGTTTTTTCCACTGTGCTTCCAGCTACTTGTAGCTTTTATTTAAGAAGTAGGTATAGTAGATTTCAAAATAAGTGAGACCTCGTTAAAACTTAAACGTGATCCGGGGGGGCAAATCAAATGATGACGAGGCCGTTGTTTCTGCTAATTTTCAAGCTTTTTATCCTGCATCTTCTGATAGTGGATGAGCCATACCATCTAAAGTAGCCTTATTGGTATCACCTGGGTACCAAAAATGTATGATGGTCATTCTGAAGGCAGTGAAGGGGTAGCTTAAGCTTGGTCCAATGTTGTTGAATTGCATACCAAATTGTTCGTATGATCACAAAGATTAACAAAATGTATAGTTTGTGCTATTTCTGACTTTCCCTGATGTAGTTATAAGCTGAAAACCGTTATTATAGGTCAAGGCTTAAATTTAGCTTCTACGGGGATCAAATACTAAAAAAAACGCTTCAATTTCAGTGGACATGGTCTCATATTATTGTAATGTAATCACAAGTAAAATAAGGTATAGTTTGGACAATGTACAATGTATAGTGACCAAGTTACACCCAACATTAACCCCCGTCCGGTAAGGGTATAGGGGTATAGGGATAGTACTAATGAGGTGCGTAACTTGTTAATTTCACCTATAATAACAGTTTTCAGCTTATAACTCCATAGGGTAAGTCAGAGATAGCACAAACATTTTTTTTTTAATCCTTGTGATCATACAAACAATTTGATATGCAATTAAACAACATTGGACCACTTTTCAATCTAGACCCCTGTATAAACTTTTGCGACCCCTATCTCGCTTAAGCTACCCCTTCAGAATTGCCATCATACATGTTAGTGTATGTCATAGTATGAGGTAGCCCTGGTATAAATGCCTCTTTACCCCACCCCCCCCAGGTGGTTGACGACACCAAGCCAGGGTCACCACTACTGGATGTCGTGCGAAGAAAATCGTGTTACACTGGTGCGGAGATATATGCCCCCCCCGGGGACCCTGGTTGGGGGGGGCATACCCTTGACAAAACACTTTCCAAATAAAGGTGACCCTTGACCTTTGGTGGCTACTCATTTATGTAGACTAAGGTTACTATCACAAACAAATACTAATGTTTTATTAAACAATTATATGCTACTATGTAATTATATGCTATTATGGGATTTGATCCAAAACGATTTTGATTTGATTTATAGCTTATATAGCAATTATGGTATTATTCAAAGAGAAATAGCGTGGATATGATATTTTTAATTCTTTATGTCTATTTTATTACAAAAATTTGGTCCAAATTAGAATAAAAATTAATGAAATTTGGACATCTGTGACTCTTTAAACCATATTTTTAAATACAAATCAACATGGTAGTGCATCCGAAATGTCTGAAGTTATTGAAAGAAACTTCAAACCATCCAAATTACCAAAATCAGTCGTAACAAATCTACAGACCATATTTTGTGTTCATCGTGCCATATGCCACGAAATTTCAAGGGGTGAGTAGAACAGGATTAAGTATTAAAACGTTTTAGGTCTGTCCATTCACAGTGAGAGGTAAATGTAATTAGTTTAATGGTACAGGTAAAAAGTTTATGGTACTTCTACAATGTATATTAATGTAGCTAGTAAATAAATATATGTTGACCTAAAATACATTACAGACTGTCCCCAAAAAACTATACAATCAAACTAATTTTTTTTAAATATAAACTGTGCTTATCTGTGAGATATTTTGACATTCCTGTTTTGTAGAAAAGATCCTAAGCTAAATCCTCATTTTTATTTCATCCAATTTTATGTATCCTAAATGAAGATATTGTCAGTTGAACACAAAGGATAAAATACCACTTGGGCCAGTTTCACTTGAACGTTCAAGAAACTAAAGATACAAGGTGTGTAGCATCTTGTGGGATTAAAATGTTTTCAAACAAAAGAATATTGTAGAGATCAGATTGCCATGCACTGATCTAATTAATATATTATTTTTCAAACAGTAAAAAAAAGCCCAAGAAATTATGCTGTGGGGAAAATGAGGGTACTTCCTCTCAGCGGGACAATAATCATGAAATTCATGTATATTTTACTGCTGAAACTGAAGGAAAGCACAAGTCTCTTGGGGACAAATGAGTGGACAGTGTTCAAATATGTCAAGGAGAAACAAAATGAAGAAACCTGTGTTGAACAAAAACCAATAATAAAGAAAGGATGTTTGGTGTTTAAAGGCCTCAGTTAACTTAATTTTAACGAGTGCGTTTTATGGCTCTTCCTTCTGCTGAAACCTGAAGTAAAGCCGAGACAACAAGACTGTTTGAAATTGAATTTTCCAATGCTACATTATTTTATTGGCGATTGTGATATTATAAACTGATAAATTATGTTATATCACAAGGAGCAGCACTTTAAACCTTTTTTTAATTTTAATTTTCAATAAAGAATGTCTTGAAGTTGATTTTCAAAGCATCTTTGTTGATATTGGGATAGCCGAAACTGGCCCAACGTGTTTTCCAAGTGTCTCAGATAATTAATCATAACTCCTGAACCAAACCCCCAAATTACACCAACTAAAATCTTATGAAAGCTGGAACATTCCTGAAAAAGCGACAGTAAACTTCCAGCTGAGATGAACTTAAGATTTTGACAAAAAAAATCAATCTTTGATTGTATAGTTTTTTGGAGACAGTCTGTATTTCACATCTAAATAGCTTGGATATTTCAATTGAAGTATCACCGGCAATTATTTCATTAAACGTTGAAATAATGTATTCTTATATCAATGCACACATAACACATAGCGCAAAGCAGATTTGACATCCCAGCCACTATGGCATAAGTCCTTCTATCATTAACAGACCATTGTATATATAACTGAATGCATCAGTTTCCAGTAAGCCGATGCTGTACAGTAACTTTGTACCGTGGACGCAATATGTTTTGTAATAGCAACAAAGGCTTAGTCTCCACATGGCCGGGGATTTAACCCGATGCCAATATCATCCTCATGGAAATATGCAAGAACTCTCACTTAATTTGAAATCTACTATAATTAAATGCAGTCAATGTTCAGAGTTTTCGTAAAACAAATCCAATGGCAAAGTGGCTTTTAGAGGGGGTCCACGTGGATCCCATTATACACTAATGGGAGTGCGCAAGAACCTTATGCACGTAAGTGTTATTTATGTTTTTGTATGAATCCTTTCATACAAACATTAATTTATTAGGAAATAATTGTAAAAATGCACTCTTAGCAATATCCGTAAACCTTGTAACTGCGTAAATTGAAAAAAAATCCGTATATTCATTGAAATATTCCGTACCCCCCCCCCCCCAGGATTTTTTCAGCGAAGCATAAATAGTTTATGCTAATTAGTGTAATTAGAACCAACTTAATCCACCCAAACGCCTATACATGATAGCATACATCTACGTGTAATACCTCAATAGCAAAAATTTGTGTACATCTATCCAAACTCACGTTAAATTTCGGTTTATTTTACGGAATAAAACAAGGGTCGGGACTTTTTGCGGCCAGACGCCTCCGTTTGCATCCGTATTCAGAGCAGAATACAAATTGAATACAAAATCGTTGAGGATCAAGCAGAAGGTCTTAGCAGGTAAATGCCCAACAACCTCATCGGGCAAAAACCACTTCAACGTGTTTAATCGTTAACATCAAATGATTATGTCAGCTCTATAACTTCAACATGTTCCTTTATCTTCAGATGTATTTTAACAAGTTTCAGTTCAATTGAACATTTGTTTTAGAAATTAACTGAAATAACCTATCATTACCTTGAATTTACTTACAAATGTGTTCCCGCTTTTGACAAAGTCACTGGACAAATAACACGAATGATTTCCGGTTAACATTTTAGATGTTCCTAACCTTCAAATTTATTTTTACCAACTCAAACACTAGCTCTTAAGATTAATCCTTCAGCAGCACAATCAATAGCCTAAGATAGTATCATATGAAAAAGCAAAACAGAAAATAATGTGAGTAAAACCTTTACCATTAATGGTACATTCAATAGAAAATATGCAGTAGTTACATTACATATCCAGCACTGAGGGTTGATGCCACTTGTACCACAGTAATACCAGCTGTCGTTGTATTTCTTTATGACATTGATGTAATTCTCGCACTGGAGAGTTGCCTGATCTCCCTGTGAAAAAAATGGAATGGATGATATTCATCATGCAAGACACAGGACTGTAAGAGCGTAACCAAGACTTCGATTGGGTAAAAAATTCAAAATGAGGACCCTTTTTTGGTGATAGCAATCAGCCTGCTGGTAAAAAGCGGACTTTAACCCAATAAAAGTAGGGAATATTTTTTAATCATTTTTACTAAAAAAAAGTGGACCCCATGTGAACCAATGTTCCTAATGTTGACGTTTTGGAGTATAGTCCGTGCTAGACCCATTTGACTTTGCGCAAGCGTCCACGCAAATGTTTTGATGGTTTATAGGCAGCATTGACCTGCTGATTCTCAATCTGGTGATGCCCACTTTGGCCAATCCATTGAGCCATTTTGAAATAGGGAAGGGGGTAATTTAACAGGGGGTCAAATTTGTAAATGTTTTCATGTGGATTTGAAATATGTATAGAATTGTTTATCTGTCCTAGTTTAAAAAAAAGTTATAGTTTGGCCTATACCTGTAAACTCTTGTGTTTACACTACAGACCAAAATTTGTTCAAGGTCATTATGGGGTTAAATATTGACAACGATCCGATTTGTTTCAATTGGTTTCAAATTGTTCGCATGGGAATTTAAAACAGAAAATAAACATTTACCTCATGTCAATCATTGCTAAGGTATCTAACAGAGACTAAAATGATTAACCCCAATAGACCCTGTGGACCTTCTCATTATTTCCCCCTATTTATACCACAATGTCCAACAAAGTATTTAACCTATTATGTGACCATTATATCAAACAGAATGAAAAATTTGAGCCCATTTGAAAAGAATCGTTGATTCTAAATTTTTTACCCCAGGATGACCTTGACCATTCAGACTTGATGTGTAAAAAGTAACTGTCTAGTATAGCAACTATACCTTTTGTCTACATGACCAGATGAACATGACTCTACACCTTTTTTTAACCCAGTATGAAGAATTTACAAATATTGTTACCCTTTATTTACCCACTACTTATCTCCAAAATGCTCAAGGATGCCAAAGTGGATCTCCAGATTTGGATTCAGTAGGTCAATCTTGCCTAGAAACCATCAAAATATTTTGTGTGGACTCTTGCGCAAGGTCACATGCAAGGTTCTTCGGGCCGCGCACCAGATAGTATTGTTAGTACATAGCCAAAGAATGTTTATTTGTAACGGTTTTGGAAATACGTGGCACAACTTCTGGCTACATACCCGTCGTGTAGGTCAAGGGAGGTAAAGGGGGATACGTCGCATCCCCTCAAGCCACGGGCCCGTCTGTGTAGAACTACACTTATGTCACTTTGTGAATATGTCACTTTGAACGCAAATAAATAACAGGGAACCTGCAATGGACGAGTATTATTATTACCCTGTCAAACGGAAAGTACTATTTTATCGATTTACTAGAAGCAAATGTTCTTTGTTCAGCTGAGAGCGAAAAAGAGCCAAGGAAGCGTGCTGTTCAACATGGATCCAAAGGGTTTAAAGAGTGCAGGATCCTGTCGTTTTATCTATGCAGACGATCTTGAATCAGCGCACAAGATGCGGACTTTAGAGTTGTTGAAGATAGGACTATCCAAAGCTTAGAGGAACTTATTCCTACGTGCACATTCATCGGAGACACAGGTGTGTGCTTTCCATCTTAGCAACCGTGAAGCCAAATCGGGCTCTTAATGTAACATGGTTTGTAACATCCTGGGCATTCGATAACGCCTTGTCTTATCTAAAAGCACCTTTGAACCGCCACTATGTTATAGACCCACATTACGGAGACGAGGAGAAATGTGTTCAGCAATAGCATCTTGAACAAACTAACTGGCATAAGATGGGGGTGCTCGCCCGCATAACCTAAGATCGACGACACTCGCTCTGTGTACTCATGTGCAGAGTCGCCTGACCTGTATGGAAATGTCAACTCATTTCAAGAAGCTTGGCCCAGCTTTAAATGACGCCTGCCGGCTCATCAAAAGATGTGTTCGTCAACAGAGACTTATACATCCTAGCCAGGAATTGCTCCACCAGGACATCCGTCGTAGTGGTAGCAAGCATGCAATAACGTAGCTGTCAAGTATCTAATATGAAGCACCCTATGTCGGGCAGAGACCTGCTGACAACCGCCTTAAATTCAGAGAGAGAGTTTCTTACGCAAAGTCCAACCCCTTGAAGCAGTCTCTTGTGGAAAGAAAAACCTTATACCAGCCAGGTAACGTCTATTGGTATTGAACCTGCAGGTGAGCATCTTCCACCTGGAGGTCAGACTCTCATGGCTGAATGGCGATGTCTAAACAGTTTGAGAACCAGAATTGGCCGATCTAAGGTTTCCTTACAGAAATGGGTGTTGTGTACCAACCTCTGAATAAACTCACTTTCAGACAAGGATAGACTCTCGGAGTTAACATTTATTTACCACAAGCACATAGGTCTAGAAAAAAAAAACGGAATGATCATACGTAATTTGCAATGAGAGGCCCCGAACCCATTAGATTCGTAACCTGATTACGTACGCCCTCATATTTGTTTAAAGTTTGACCAGAGATTTCGAAAGATTATTTTTTTGTGTAATAATTGAAAAATAGTCAACTAGAACTAAAGATAGTAACCTAAAATACACAATTCCGAAATTTGAGATGAATCGGATTTTTCGTTTTGATGCAGTAACATTTAGGCCTATGTGTAGCATGTTGTGGAGAGGAAGAAACAGACATTTTCAATTTTGGAATTTTTAAACAAAATTGTGATTCCTATATGAAGGAATGATTTAAGCTTAGCAATTTCACACAGTGATTAGGTATATGACAAGCTTGATGTACTGCCAAAAAAACACAATTTTTTGGAATTTGAGGGCGCCTCCTCAGGAATATCTTGAGTCCGGGGGGGGGCCCCTTTAAGCATAATTTGGTATCATTGTCATTAACATAAGAGTATTTAACTGTGGAAAGAAAACAGTTTAAGAACACAACATACTTCCCTCCCCTCTAGGATTTTTGTTTTGAATCCTAAGTTCATCGTCCTGGAGATAGCGAGGACGTGTTCTGACCCTTCGCGATCTACGAAGACAAAGTCAGGCAGTCATTGTTCACAGGTTCTGGTTAGCCTTGTTCAAGGCAGTATGCATCGAATTATATCGCCCAGCCAGCTCCGTAAAGCAATAGTAATTTTAACCAAACGTATTGATTACCCCGACATAGCTATTTTAGTATCCGGAGTCCAACTCAGGTGTTTGCGGTTTAGCTCGACAGCTCAGTCAGACAGCCTTGTACAGATTACTGCCGGTGTTATGTATTCATGATTTTTTTTCATGATTGTGAAAATTCTTAGTATTAAAACAGAAAGAAACAAGACGATCGGCTCCGCCCCGCTGTCAGCGATAGTGGAAGTAGCAATTTCATTATGGAGGAGATTCGTGTGGTGTTGACTTGACTTGGCCCTGGAGTGAGTGAGTGGTGGTGGGGGATTTTGCTGAGCCCTGGGGGTAGATTTCTGAGATCAATTTTATATCCAGATGTGTACGAGTTTGCATGGCCTCAGCTAACGCTTCGGGGGGGGGGGTCGTCGTGAACAAGACTAGTTCTGGGTCAGAAGATGAATAAAACAAGTTCCGGATTCATATCATTCCGGCGTTTCAGAGTTATTAATTGTGTCGCGTTGGGAAAATCTGCGTGCGTTCCATCGCGTACCATCATCCAGTTAATGTGCAGGGACCAAGCTTTGCGTTAAAGGGGAAAAAAACCCTAAAATGCGATCAGACATGTTTATATCATATATGACCGTTCAAATAGAAGTAATTTCAGTCTCTCAAACTATTCCCTCTAAAAAAGAAAGTTGAATTCAGTGTTATGGGTGTATCCATTTGACTTTGGTGGCATGACGTGGCCTGTGCCCACCAAAGAGTGCCGCAAAGAAATCCTGCAGGGTCCTTCATACGAAGCACATAATAACATCAAAACAATCTATTCTGATAGTGATGAATGGCGCGGCATTTCAAAACATTCCCCGTGCATTCATTGGCAGGGAATCAATTGTAATAGCACAGACTGCACATTGTAATTTGGTGTGTATGAACCGGAATCTATCGGATTATAAAGTCAGTAAATTAGAAAATCATCATTCCCGTGAAAAGTGTATGGTCCAATAATGGCAGAAATACGTTTTCAACCATTTTTCTAATAAACAGTATAGAACTCTACGGCACTGGGTTCAAAGAAATTATCCTACTGATTAGCCAATTTAGCTTGAGCACACACATGTGTCTTATATAAATCTGATGCCTTATAAATTACACATGGAACTTGACGTTTGATAGCCGCAATTCACCGTGCCCAAAGGAAATGCTTTAGGATTACAGGTATTCCAATGTAGGACACCTGTATGACTGTGTCACCGGCACTCTTTGGCGGGCCCGGGCACCGTCATCAAAAGTCACAATGGATACACCCATGAACCACTGAATTAATACTTTTATTTTTAGAGGAAATAGGTTGAGAGACTGAAATTATTCTATTCGAACGGTTAATATATATATCTATATAACCATATGCTGATCGAATATTTAGGGTTTTGTTCCCCTTTAACAGCTGGGCGCAGAAAGCGTGAATTTGAGTTTGTGACTTGCAGTGGAGTTCACCCTAACCAAGACGGTGAGGTTTGAAGAGCGGGAATTTCGCTTGCGATCAGTGTACTGTTTGACCTGTTGTTGACGTTCGCGATTTCTTTCGCTTTCGCGACGTGGCTGGTTTAGCTTTGATGTGGGGGGTTTGAGAATGGGCCAGCGATAAGATGCAAGTTTCTCCCCATCATAAGCCTCTGCGGGGACTATTCCTGTTCAGTGTGTGCGGAAGTTGCACGGTAGTCATAAGGATTGACTGCAGGCGTCATCAAACGTATGTCCATCAGCGAGGGGTGTGCTTGGAGTCCTTCCTTGATGGATCGGTTAAAACGTTCCCCGCCACCATTGGCTGGTGATTGTCATCACGCTATTGGCGATGTTCTACTTCCAAGTCGACGCAAGGAATCCGGTGAAAGCGTTCGACATGAACTGTGGACCGTTGTCCGTAATGATGACAGACGGCAAACCCCAGCGCCCTGAAAATAGTCTTGTAGGATAGTCATTACAGACGATGAGGTTAATGAGCTTTGCGATCTCTGGCCACTTAGAGTGAAGATCGTGAACGATACCAGAAGAATCGCTGATTTGCTGGAGCTGCCTCTACTTCACCGAATTTGTCAATCTGTATTTGATCCCATGTTTTCTTTATGGCCATCGAATGGGCTGTACATGTTGGCTGCTGTACTCTTGTAGCTTTGTCGCTAAGTGTGCATGCTTCACAGTTTCGCACAAAGTCTTCAATCTGGCGGTCAATGCTGGCCACCACACCGCTTCGCGACACCGTTACTTTGATTCACGATTACCGGATGTCCATCATGAGCTTGTGTCAGAACTCGTCGTTGTAGCGTGTCGGGAATCACCGCTATCGTTCCGCGTGCAAGGCAGCAGTCATTCCACACAGAAAGTCATTGCGAACGTGGGAAGTAGGCTGAGATTCGGTGGTGGCTTCTGAGGCCACTCAGTTTGCATGTAGTGAAGAACTCGTTGCAGCGTTTCATCCATTTGCGACTCGTCATTAACTCCTGTTGACTCAAAGGTTGCCAACTGTGCGTGCAAAGATATTCATGACAAAAGCGTCGTCTTCTGTGGGCACATCCATCGCTAATGTCGTTCTGGAACAAAGACGACTGAGGGTGTCCGTACGTGGTTGAGGTTACCTGAAAATTGTTACTCGACGTCAAAGTCATATGGTGCAAACGATCAGACCACCGCGTAAAGCGTAATGGTATGTGTCCTGATCCTGAAGTAGCTAACAGAGTAGTCAGCGCTTGATGGTCAGTACGCGGTAAAACTTCCCTCCCGCTAGAGGTATATGAGCCAATTATTCACAGGCCGTAGATGCAGCGAGTGCTTCGGTTCTCCTGTAGAGTATTTACGCTCGGTAGGTGACAGGGTTTTGGAAGCAAACGCTATTGGTCTCTGCGTTGTCAATCCACCGAGGACAACATCGCTCCAAGTGCGTTCAGATGAATCAGTAGCACGAATGGGGAGCGTCAGGGTGAAATGTGCGAGTACTGGAGGAGATGAGATTTTTCTCCTGAGTGTTTTGAAGGCACGTTCTTGTGCAGCGTCATTCCCATGGAACGTCTTTATGCGATAAAGCTTGCGCAAGGGCTATGCTATTTCAGTGTAGTTCTCCACGAACTGCAGGTAATAGTTCGTTGAACCCAGGAATGGACGCGATTCCTTAGCGTCGTAGGGTGTGGCAGTGATTATGGCACTAACGTGCTAGCTTGGGTGTCACTCCCTCAGCGGTGACGTGATAGCCCAAAAATCAATCTCAGTAGCAGCGAAATAAACTTTTCAGCGTTAGGCGTGACGTATATGTTTCTGTAGTTGAGCGAGTACCGCTTCTAAGAGTTGATTGTGCTCCTCTATGGTCTTGCAGTGAATTACACGTAATCCAAAAGATGCAGCGTACCGTCAATTTTAGTAAGTATTGACGTCACCTATCTTCTGTAATGCACTGGGCGCAGAGGATAAACCATATGGCATCCTACAGTACTGAAACACACCTTCATGTGTTATGAAGCAGGGAGAATCGGTCATCCTCCGTAGTGGCACTTGCAAGTAGCTGCGTCTCATGTCATGCTTTGTAAACACGGTAGACCCGACACTGGTTTGAATTGATTTCGTCGAAATGGGGGAGATGACTTACCCTGTAATTGGACCGAAACCTACCCCCATTGAAAATATGGACAGGGTATTGCATAGGATATGGATTGGCATCAACAGTCTGTATGTAAAACCATTGGGGTAATGGAGCTGAAAACCAAAAACAAATCGACACCCATAAAGATTTTCCCTTGGGCAACATAAAAAGGGAAAATTATAAAGGTAGTAGTCATAGCTAAATGTGACATGGGACAATTCATAGAAAATCATCATGACATAATAATGTGCTTTGACAATGTGTCTGGGAAGGAGTGTAATGGGAAGTAGTGAAAAATGCGGTTTGGTTTTTGGGGGGAGGGGGTTGTGTTTTTTTTTTCTTCTCTTTTTGGGTTTTGGGGGGGGGGGTGGGGGGTTTTGGTTTTTTTGGATGCATGTTAATCAGTCTCGCTAAGGAAGGGAGACTTTAGCTCCCGGACCCCAGTTCAATCGGTAATGGCATAATTTTGCCCTCCCAATTGCTACCAGAACATTTCTTAAAGTCCTCCTTTGTCCAATCTAACCTACACAACACAGTATCTTGATCAGAGGATTTCGGTGGGCCAGTAGGCTTAGTGTCCGAAACGTGGTTAACAAGTTGCACGTTTGGCGTTTTCTTACCAGACTTACACATGCGCGCGTAATGCGAGCTTGGAACATAACCTGCAACGTTTTCAGCGGGCTGGGCAATTGTCACTCTTGGGTGTATGGCCGTGTTCGCCACAGGCCCACAGTTGTAACATGTAATCTGCTTAGACACACCCTTTTTCTTGGGTTTTACCGCTTGTACATGCGCAGGGGCTGATACTGACTGAGGTTCTTCTTGCGCTAAGCCCGACGTGTTTGGTTTGATAGCCTTGGACTCGTGAATAGCAGTTTCAATTTGAATTGCAAGCTTAGTAGCTTTCTCTAAGGTAAGTGTATCATCTTCCAAAAGCAAACGTTCCCTAACTCGTGGAATGCTAGTTTTCTCAATTTGTTGGTCCCTAATCATTTCGTTCTGCTGAGTACCAAAGTTACAATATGCTACCAGTTCATTAAGAGCGGCAATGTAATGCTGAATTGGTTCATTTTGTCCCTGAGCTCTCTGGCGAAAAACGTATCTGAACATGATTGCGCTCTTCTTACTCTTGTAAGCGGTCCGTTGAAAAGCACAATAGTTATCCTCAAGCCATTTATCGCAATGTTTATAAATTGAACTCAAAAGCTAAAAATATTTTCAAGTTGGTCCGTCAAATAAGGATGCAAGTATGTCTATGTGTGTTATGAAGAGTTTCTATGGTTTTAACTCTTAAAAGCGGCAATTTAAAACTAGGCATCATATACAACTTTTAGGGGTCACTGAAAAGCCCATTCAATAGGCATTTTACTCCAACGGCATTAATAATAGCGTTACGTTTAAATGATATGTTTCATCTTTAATCCTATAACCATGGTAAACCCTAAAACACCTTTTTTATATTAAATTCATTTTCTATTTAGCAATTGGTCCAGTGGCGTAGTATAGCTAGGGAGTTCTCCAGAGGAGAACGGATACAGGAATGGCAACAGGAGCAAGATACAGAAAAATGGCCCCCCCATCTATCCAAAGCTATACTCTGTGCAGGAAGGAGCAAATAATGTACCGCTAGCAGGGGACTGTAGTTAAGAGTGTGCGCTTTGGATAAATTGTGAATTTGTGCACACAAGTACTTTAGAGGCATTGATAATTCCTAAAATTGATGGAAGCACTTGCCAATCCCCCTTAATGGTCCCCAGCTTGATTTCAAAGGTTATACAGGGGCAAAAATTTCAAAGGTTCTGATGTGTTAAAAAGCACACCATGTGTTTGTCTGGTCACAGGATTCCAAAAGGTATATTTTATCACTATCTATGGCTTATTAGTTCCGGAGTTATGGGGTAAGAACTGTAAAAATGTGAACAAGTCAATTTTGGTGTGTACATGGGTCAAAGTTAAAGTTGCTTTATTCAAGTTTATATTTGGTGCAAATTGTTTCCCTAGCTTAAATGATTGAAATAAGGAATAGTTTCCCCTTACGTTATTCTTAGTTTTCACGTTATCCAACAACAAAATAGGTCACAGGTCAATAGAATCCATAGCTGCCGATATCTGCTGACTTTAAGTTCGCCATTTTGGTTAATAACCAGACACGTAAAATATCAAAAACTATTCCTACATTTTCATTCATTAGCTAAACCAACAATTTGAACACATTTTACAAAAATTGGAGCAACTTTATTTTTAGACCCCTGTACCAGACCAAATTGACTCTTTTTTACCATTTTTGCAGTTTTTTACCCCATATTCCGAAACTATAAGTCACCGGTAGTATAAACTTATCGCTTTTTGGAATCCTTGTAACCAGACAGTATCATGGTGTGCTTTTCAACACAATCGAACATTTTAAAAATTTTTACCCCTGTGTAACCTTGAAATCCAAGTGTTGGGTTTTGGTGGGGGCCATGAAAGGGGTGTGGAAAGTGCTTCCATCAATTTTTTTGATATCAATGTCTACATCATTGTTGTCCAAAATTCACAATTTTATCGGATTGCACACTCACATAAAATCTGTTCACTACAGTCCCCCACTAGCCCAATTTGGTTTTTATCACGCTAACTTTCAGTCTACAAATAGTTTTCAAATGGCGATTGTTTGAATTTGGGCATGAATGTACGAAAACAATTGAATTGAGTGGCATGGGTCTAACATGTCTAAGCCGATATTCGGTGATAGAGAATGTACCAAAATATAGGGTGCATGGGTGAAAGCAGCCAAATTGCCCATAATAGTGATTTGTGTGGTTGAAATGACATCGCCGGATAAGGAGAGAAGACCAGTCTCCAAAATCTATAATCATAATAGTGCTATTTCACCATCAATTTTGAGTGGTGTTTGACAACTAATTTAGCATGGGTTTAAACGCAAGGTGTTCTTTTTATCCCCAAAATACACTTGTATCAAGAAAAATGAGAAAATCTGAGAAACTTCAGGGGCATGCTCTCTGGAACAAGCAAAGCTTAGGCATGCCTCCATTACCATGACCATTGATTACTTATATGAAGAAACAGGAAGATGTTGATGCTGCCCTTTGTGGAGCTTGTAAGTGACGCCTATATAGACCTTTTGTCTTTTTCAAAATAGCTACAAGAGGCACATGAGGCAGCCCTTTAACAATACCAAATACCTATATATCGTATGCGCTAAGATTTGGATTATATAACCGTCTCACACCAAGGAGACTCTGGAATACAACACAATGGGCCATGACCGCGCTATTTATATATCATGAGCAAGTTAAGTCTCACTCTCACTATTAACATTCACATGGCGCAGTTAATAGCTTTCATTCACTATTGTATTACAAATACATCCCCTTTATTTTAGTATGATTATGATACCCAGGACGTGCATGGTCAGCTGTTGTTACCATGTGTGTCATCAAGGCTACTGAAGAGCCCTTGGTAGATTAGCAGGCCTTACCATATAGCGATATAGTATGGTTTGTATGTAAAAAGTTCTTTGTGTTTTTTTGGCAATCCATTTAGTGTTCCGGCCCCCCAGAAAACAAAAATGCCAAAATGAGGCCTTCCCCCCAAGGGGGAACCAGAAACGCCATCACATATCTGCTGCTAAATAATATGCGCACATCCTGCAACGCGGCATTGTGGTTCTTGGGGTGGAAAGGCTTCAAATATTGAAATTTTAATTATCCATTGAACTGTATTATAAATTTACAATAAAACCGACTTTGGGGAATTAATATAAAGTGGGATTTTTTGAAAACCAGCAAAAGGTAAACTTGAGCATGTCGCTTTATTAGCAAAACGTTTCAAGTTCATCCGTTCTCATGAAAACTATAGAGGGCGTCATTCATTCCTTATCCGGCGATGTCCTTTGTTATATTTTTCAAAAAGGGGGTGCTTGGGTGAATATTTGGAACATTTTTCTAAAATAGATGTCTTTGGTGCAATAATTTCAAATTTCGAAAAATGGGAGTCTTTGGATGACGGTAGTATTCAACCCCCCCTCGAAAGGTCTGCTGGGTCGTAACAGCTTAACATACTCGTCATCATCGAAATCCCCCCCCCCCCCCGCTTTCCACCTTGACATGTTTGAGGGAGTAGGTGTAGAAAAAAAATCCCCAGCTATGGGTGTTGGTCGTCTCGGCACCCTTAAAGGTGCAACGAGAGATTTTAAAAAAAATGTCCGTAAAAATGCGAACATTCTGATTTTTGAACCAGTGTAAAGCTCTCTATCAAAAATCAGAAAGGATTAAGCTGATAACTGTTTTTTGGTACACAATTGTGAAATGCAAATTCAGCTATGTTTTCTTTTAAATATAAGCTATACAATCACCTTTTTGTTTTAATTTTAAGTTATTCCTGTATCATAAAAGGTAGGGAATCTATGAGTGTCTAATCTATATGAAATCACTACATATCACCAAAATATGGATGACTCGAACTCTCTCGTTGCACCTTTAGAGACGCAGCATAGGCAGCTATTCGGATGCGTTAAAAGCGCGTTCAGGGGAAATTCATTCCGTCAGGGGAAATTCTTCCCGAACGGACGGTAGTGTCCAAAAACTACCGATTTTCCACTGATTTCTCATTAAATTTTTTTTTCTGATTTACCCCAATTTCTTCCCAACGGGAATGCCCCGTGTTTTCAAATTACAGGGGATTTCTCAGCAGCAAATTTCCGGTAAATGCCAAATCTGTAAATGACCGGTCATTTACCCTTGAATTTACAGCAAAATACTGTACAATAACAGCAAAAAATGTACGGGCATTTTCTATTGCTTATCAGTAGGGATCCTAAGGGATCCTGGGTTGACAACAGAAGGTACCTGACTACTTCCTGGGCATTTCCTGATAGGGATACGAGGAATTTGAATAACATCCAGTCTAAATCATAAAATCTCAAACCAGGAGAGCATCCGAGGAAGTACCCACTTTAAACACTGTTTACACTTACTGGCATAAGGGTGGGTTCCTAGGTACCCATTTTGTTTTTCAGCCGGCGATTTTTAACGCTGAATTTATTTGGTGTATATTTTTTGTATTCGTCTAACTTTTATTGAGCTTGCATTGGTGCAAAAATCATTCAAATCCATCGCGTCGGTTTTGCGTTATTAGCAGGGTCCCTAGGAGCCCCCCCCCCCGTATGCACTAACGGAAGTGCCCATACAAAAATGAAAAATCTTATTAGAGTTACTGTGATTCTGATTTTCATAATGCATACACTTAGAACACACATAAACAAGTAATAATTAATTTTAAAAATCTTGCAAAGTATAGTAGGCCTTGGAGGCATTTATATTTTATATACATCATGTAGCGGTTACTGTAGGAACCTATGGTAAATTATACCCGTAATCCTAAAAATATAAAATGCATGAGGCCATTTATTTTTGTGCTTATATGGTAAATATAGTACATCATTCTTCACGCAATTAAAGCCATCAGCACAATCTAGTGAAGAATGCCTTAGAAAATGCAGAAAGAAATAGTGTCTTTTCGCACATTTTGACCGAAAATTAAAATCAATGTTTTGCCCCTAACTTTTCTTAGTGTCTGAATAACTTTCTTCAGTTTTTATTTCTTCTATTGTGAGTCTTTGAAGCCTTCTACATGTGGTGGATTTCATCTAAAACCCTTTGACAAGTGGTTTATAATTGGGGTCCCTAGGACCCCCCCCCCTCGTTATGCAGTTTTAATACTAAGTTTTAAAATTTTGCTGTTTAAAAAGAGGGTTTTTAACGTGCTGTTGTTTAACAACTGATGCTTAAACGTTTTAAAAAACAATTGTTTAAATTTAAATAAAACAGTTGAGCGATGACCAGGGTAAACAGTGTTTGTTAAAATTTTAAACAACTTGATTAATTTTGTTCTAACCATTTTTGTGCAGGCACCAATCAAAGCACGTTATTTATCCTAATTGCTCCCACTTCTACACACAGAGCCATTAAATTATTGACATTTAATGTCCATTTTCAATGTCAACAATCTGAAATTTCACATTCTTGGATGTATTTTGTATTAACTTTCCCTGGAGATCGTCAGCGCACATTATACTCCATGGAGCAAGAGAGAGAGATTGCTTGCTAAGGAATGGTTCGCCAATATCTGCGAATAACTGATTTCTGCTCGTTATAGTGTCTAATTTTACCTTTCAATACTCTGGGATTTGTCAAGTGGCAAAAGTGGCACATTTTATTGAAAACAATAAAAGTCATGCACAATTTCTTTTCCTAAATTATCAGTGAGCAGTAGATGTACATCATGCGCATTGACTCGAGCAATAATAGCACTGTTGATATCCGTAAATTCGCTCGTATGCAGAGGATAAAGCACTACAAATTACTTTTCAACTGTATTGGTAATAACAATGGCTCTACACGTCCAGATAAAACGGATTTCAGGTGCTCATAACCAGATTAAGATCGAGCAATTTTCTGCGCAAAGCACATGATACTCGTCCTCTTTCACGAATAAATAAATCTTAGTTTCAATCTTAGCCTTCAATTAACTTTGACCATATATTTCATCATTTTTCCGAAAGGAAACAAAGATGAACAAAAAATCATGAAGAACGTTGTTTTTGGCAGACTGTTACCTAACATCCTTGTGGCAGAAACAAAACTTAACTTACAGTAACTTGCCGCGTACCCCATTTCTTCTCAATTTTACCGTTAGCATAGGTCGCTAGACCCCTTCTTTTTGTTTTTTTCTAAATACATGGTGGTAAATTGAATAGAAATGAGGTCCCGCTTAAGTTATGGATCTTGTTTCTGCACAAAACTGTTAGGTTTCGGCTTACAAGCAACATGAGTTTCTTTTTTCAATAAATGATAAATATACAGTCAAAATATTCAATTACAGTCGAACCTTCAAGTTTATTTTTATCGCGAACTAGGCCAGCTCAATCCAAACTGTGTTAGACTTATCATATAGAAGTCCCAATTATACAAAAAACTATTTCATGTAATAAATGCAACGGATTTATACATAAGAAATGTACAATTGAAATGGCGTAAGACTTCTTCAATGATTTAAATCAATGGACGTGTCAAAATTGTACCATTCTGGTAACAAACCTAAGGAGTGTGATAAGGATTGCAGCAACCTAAATGCTAATATTGACATTACGATATTGATTTACAAAAATATGATCATTTGGTCTTTAGATCCATTAAGAATCATAAAATACACTGACGAATCTAACTAAGAATGTTTGTACTCGCAACCTACTTTAAAAAGTGAATTTTTATCCCTTCTGAGTTAAAGTTAAAGTGTTATCTAAAGAAAGTAATTTTTTCTATTTGAATGTTAATATTAGAAGTTTTGTCCAAGAATTTTGAAAAATTAAAAGAATGTCTTTTAACATGAGATCACAAATTTACAATATTGGTGTTAGTGAACGCATCCAAAGACACCTCATGATTTATTATAATTTACCTGGCTACAATTTAGAGTTTAATTAACCGAAAGATCGAGATAAAGGTGGTGTTGTATGTATTCTTGGAGCGTGTTAAGTACAAGTTACCGAAAAGATTTTGTTGTGCAAATTTGTACATTTTGAATCGGTTTATCGAAATAGAAAAGGATATGGTATAAAAAACCTGCTTGTTATGACAGTGTAAGATCCCATACATCTATAGATGATTTTGTAAATGCATTGATCCAGTTTTTCATGCCATTGATAAAGAAAAAAAAAAAAAATTTTGAGTTATATATGGTAGACTTTAACATAGATCTTTTAAAAATTATACGGATAGCCCTATAAGAAAGACAACACATGATTATCTGGATTTTTGTTACTACTTCAGATTCGTATTTCCACAATTATAGACTACACAATTACGGAACTTCTGCTACCATCATTGACAACATTGACACAATGATCTTGATGCTGTCGACTCTGCTTATTCTTGATTACAGACATTAGCGATCATCTGCCAACCATTCTTACATCAAATGGCAAATTCTAAATTGAGACAAGACAAAACAACTACTTTTACAAAAGAACCTATAGTGACGATAATGTGTACAAATTTAAAAACAAGGTTATCTACTGTGAATTGGGAAGAAAGGCTGGATGGTACCGATGTAAACCAGATTACATGTATTTTGGTAAAAACATTTTGCTAAATTGTATGATGAATGTATACCTTAAAAAACTAAAGCTAACAAAGAAAGTTCCTCAGGTCTCCTTGGATCACCAAAGGTCTGTTAAAAGTGTGACAATTAAAAATAAATTGTATAGAACATACCTGCAATGTCCAAATGAAGGAAGACTGCAAAAATTCAAAACATATCGTAATAAGTTAAATGATATAATTCGCAATCTAAACGTAGTTATTACTACAAGAATCTCAATCTTCGCGTCACACTATGCACATACTTGGAAACAATTAATGAAATCATTGGTCGTGGAAAGAAAAGAGGGCATCAATAAAGTTATAAAACGATAAGTGCTGAAGCTATAATTTTTCCTGACCCACAAACAATTTCCCGAATCAACAATTTTTTTTGTAAACATGGTCCCAAGCTTGGCTCTCAAATTGAACATTCTGGCAAAGGCTATTACGACTATTTGAAAGAACCAACCACCAAAAGTGCCTACATGGCACCGGTCATTGAAGAAGAGGTTATAAAGATTGTTAATAAATTTGATGCCAAAAAGAGTGCTGGTTCCTGATAACATTTGAAATATTATAGTAAAACAGGTAATTCCGGAAATAGCTTACCCACTGATCATGATATTTATATTAGAAAATATTCAAAAAAACAAAAAACGCGACCCGGATTTTTAGATTTTTTGATAAAAAGTTAAAAAAAAAAAAAAAAAAAAAAAAACAAAAAATTAAAAAAAAAAAAAAAAAAAAAAAAAAAAAAAACGAAAAAAAAAAAAAAAATCTGTTAAAAAGGACGATTCGGAGGTTTTTTCAAATTATCGCCATTTCTGTGTTGCCTTGTTTTTCCAAATCCTAGAAAGATAGTTTTTTAACATAAGCATTTCCTATAGTAGATGAAAACAAAATACTTAACGAAAGACGGTTTGGTTTCCGTCCAAACCACTCAACTCTATGGCAATTCTATAGATTTATTGACAGTATGGAATGCAGTTGAAAATCAGAACAAACCTTGGAATATTTTTAGATTTATCGAAAGCATTCGACCCATTGACCCTGACATTTTACTATACACATTGAATCATTACGGATTTGAGAGGGGTTTGTTTTGGAATGGTTTAGAAGTTTATCTTAACAATCGTCAATCAATATGTTTCATATCTCTCATAATTCGGACCTTAAAAATATAATATGCTTGTGTCCGCATGGTTCAGTACTTGGCCCATTACTTTTTATCATCTACGTTAATGATAATATCACATACGCTTCATTACTAGACTTTATTTTTATTTGCTGACGACACTACTATTTTGTATTCTTCATCCTGACTTCATACTAAATGGATATAATCTGAAGATTTTAGAAGTAAGTAACTGGTTTAAAGCCAACAAATTGATCTGTTAACCTAGTAAAACAAATTACATGATATTAGGAACACCCCGGGAACTCGAGTATATTGATTACAAGATTTACTGAACTAGGATGAACCCAACACCATCTGTGCAAGGTGATAAATGTAATCTTGGATAATTTAAACTAAGAAAGGGTCCACAAAACTAATTTCTGTGTCGTCATTGACGATAACCGAACTGGATTACCATATTGATGAAATATCTAAGACGATATCAAGAAATGTAGCGTATTGAATAAATTAAAACATCTTGTACCTGTTCAAAAATGTATACTCATCTTGTACCCTTATATTACGTATATCAACTATGGTATTTTGGTATGGGGTAATTCATCAAGAATATATTCAGATAAAATATAACTCCAAAAAAAGGGCGCTGAGCACGATCTCCAATAGCCCTATCTATCCTCATTCAAGTCCCCTCTTTTTTCGTTTTAATGTATTAAATTATTCGAGCTTATAAACTTAATTGGGGGTCTCTTTATGTACAACATAACAATGATGAACACCCCAACTTTTGACAATATTTTATAAAACCCTCTGAGATACACAGACACAATACAAGGAATGCCGCAAATTATATGTTTTGTGTAATGCAAAAAAGACTTCTCTCAAAATAGTCAGAAGTGCAGGCCCAGTCTTGTGGAACACAATTGAAAAAGCTATCATACATTCAAAATCCACCAAACACTTTCGTGATCATTCAAACAATATTTTGTCACCCTATGAGAATAATTAAATTAGATTATGTTTTTAAATCTTTTTGAGATCTAACTCTTTTCGATATCAGTTGCATTTTGTTTAATTCATAGAACCCAATTGGGGTAATATTGGAGCATGTTCTTCTCTTGTGTTGTGTAATCAATGTTTTTTGTATAATGTTTTTCAATATGTAATGTGTAACTTTGTTAGACAGGGGGCTAACATGTTCGGGCCTTATTGGCCTTTACTAGCCTCCCCCATTTCACATGTCCTCGTTGATGTTAATTTTGTATGGTATGGAAATAAATTTTGATGGATTGATTGATTGATTCCGTCCTGCGCTACCTCACCACACCATACAAGTGGCACGACGGAATCAAAGGCAATACCTCATTGCGTACTTGAGACTTCTATGTGAACCGTCGACACAAACTGGGCAGGGATAACCATTCTATAACACCTGACATCTATTCAACTGCATGAACAGTAACAAGCTCTGCATTTCAACTAAACAAAGGGGGATCTAAAGTGCTTTGTCCGCTGAATACCCAGGGGATTTACTGTCAATAATGCCATTATTTCCGTGAGTCAATGTACATAGTGTCTTTCCCTTGATCACTGATATTCAGAAAAAGAATTTGAGATGGCATTTTATTCATTTCATGAAAATGTGCAACTTTACAATTGCCATAATACCAATAAATGGTAATTATAAAATGTATTATTATTTACTATTGGAAAAATTGGTTTACTTCTGCGAAGTATGTGATCAGAACAAAATGAACAATATTTCATTTGATCCCATTGCCAATTAGTGTTGAAAAAAAACATATGCGCGTGGCCAGATCCGAACCGGCGACCTTCGTATTACCAGCATTGCCAACTGAGCTATCAAGGCAGGGTTGGTAGAGGAGCGATATTATCTATAGGTTTAGGTGTCCTTCGCTTTCCTAGCGGATAGCATCAGAACGGTATATTTACATATACCATATACGAATTATGATACGCACATTCAAAATATCTTTATCAAATGCAGGTAATCTATTTTATTTTGTTTAAACGGTATGTAATAATTATTTGGTCCCAGTCAGGAGCTAAGCGGTTGTCTCCTACTTCATGTTATGTGGCCAAAATTAATTTTTAGTTTTATAGGTATAAGGACATCACAGAAAATCACTTCCAACTTGTTGTGAAATTGTTAGTGTCGTATTTCCACCCGAGGGCGCCATTGAAGTTTGTACAGGAGTCAAATGTCAAATTCATGATATTGTTGCAAAAACCCCGCACCATTCTGTTCCTTTTGTCATAAGGATTCGGGAAAGATATAGTTTGCCCTATCTGAGATGGATCATTCAGGAGTTATAAGCAAATGGCAAAGGTCAATATTCTGGTCTACAGGGGTCAAATTCAAACAATGCACAGATTTCGATGCAAATGGTCCCAAATTGATCCTTTTACCAATCCAATTCTTATTCAGAATAGTTTGCCCTATATAGGATCTCTCGTTACCATGGTAACACTCGAATGTAAATCCATGTTCATTGAACTCTATTGAGTCAGGCCAAATTAGGGTGTTACCATGGTTAAAAGGGATATGTGCTAAGGGACTATATGGACGGATTTGTAATTTTACTGATACCATAGTGATAGACTTTTTTGTCTTATTTGACAATATTTACCGAAGCTAATTCGCATGGTATTCCACTTTCTGGGTCCTTCATCGGTAACTTTGATTCGCCAAGCAGAGGTAAAAACTGTCAGAAACAACGATGATAATTGGAAGATATTCAAAAGCAATTAATCGTAATGATGCACTCTAAATGTCAAGGATTTAAAAGTTAATCCTTAGGATTGTAGTTGGGGACCAATCAATGTTAGGATTTCAAATTCATCTGTACTGCATTTACACTAAATCGTATTAGATTTGAATTCAAATCTAATATGATTGAATCTAAGATAAATAGAATTTTAATTTTCATTGGTCCCTAACTATACAATCCTAAAGGATTTACTTTAAATACTTTAGAGTGTGTCATTAGTACTTTTGAGGCCTTTGTTTATTTTACCGATTGAAATGGCAGAGTTTTTCAATCATTTTAGTGTATACCGAGAAAATTAAATACACACACACGTCACCTTAATAATTATACCTACTACAAGATTGCTGATTATAGTCGGGTACCGAATTAAACAGAATTCTGCGCATTACTAAAACAATTATAGCACATTTTTTGAAGAGCGCCCCAATTTTCAAATTTGTGAGATTTGTGCACAGTTGCGTTGGTAATTGTCTAGTACACTTAAACCTGTGAACGTCAATGCTCAAAACAGTGGCGGATTTAAGAGTCAGCAGTGTCAGCAGCTGCTGACAGGGCCCCTCTAAAATATTGCTCTCAGGGGCCCCCTTCCCACCAAAAAAAAAAGAGGAAAATGAACAAAATCACGGCCACGTTGTTTGTTTCCCCAAGATTTATAGGGGACCCAGTGTCTTTTCACATCATCATGTGGCGATGTAGAACACTGGACCACGCACATTTTTCCTACCAAAATGCGATGGGCCCAGGGGGTTGATATGTTTTCGCGAAGTCAAATCCTTTTGCATCAGGTCCTCTGTTGTCAACTAGGAAGCGTTCACAAACACTTGCAACCGGGGGGCCCTGAAAATCTTTGACACTTCAAAGGTGCAGCACGGCCATCAATAAAATCGCACTAATTTTGCTCGGGAAAATGGGGTCTAAAATAGTTTTCTGTGAGGTTGACGACAATATTTTGCACGGATAAAAGGGGGCTCTGATTTTTTGAGACCCAAAAAGGGCCCTGAAAATTCTTTTTTTCACCACCCCGCTCCCTTACAAGTGTTTTTAAACGCTCCCTTAACAATTTATACTGGTTTCCTTGAGGTATAAAGCACAACTACATAGGCAATAGCAGCGTGACCATCAGGATCAAAATTATGCATCAAATCGCATCATTTTAATATCAGATTTCAAAATTTCTTCACCCCTCAGACACCCCCTTATTCACACTAAAGTGCTGCATTGCGTCACCTGGTGACGCTAAAAAGGTCCCACGTCATTATCAGAACCGCTCACAAATAATTGTAAGCGGGAGGGGTATTTTGAGGGGTAAAGCGGGGCCACGGCTATGAAAAAAATCACCCCCCTTTTCGCTCGTGGACATGGAATTTAAATGGTTAAAAAAAAAAAAAAAAAAAAAAAAAAAAAAAAAAAAAAAAAAAAAAAAAAAAATTTTTGAGATCCAAAAGGGGGGGGCCTTAAAACTTCAGATTTTTTACCACCCCTTACAAGTGTTTGTAAACGCTCCCTTAACAATTTGTACTGGTTTAAAACACATTTCATATAGCGTTTCCTATAGGCGATAGCAACGTGACCACTATAAGACCAGATTTTCTAAATTTCTTCACTTCTGAGGGGAACACCCCCTCTGACACCCCTAGTCGCACAAAAGAGTCGCACTAAAGAGTCGCTGCACGAAAGCGCGACATTGCATCTCGAAGCGCCGCTAAAGGACCCCAACCTTAAGCTGCTGAAAGGCCCTTTTCCTTAAATCCGCCACTGGCTGAAAAGTGTGCATGCATCAGACAAGAAGGGGTTTTGTTATTTATTTGGGGATGCCCGATCCTAATTCAACGGCAGCTCTTGAAACCTTAAATTGCTGTCTATCCATTATGAAAAAGCACAATCTCACGAAAAATTAGCTTACTTGACTTGACAGAACAGCTAATGGATAGCGTTGACACGTAAAAATGGCACTATTTCCCTGGTTAATTTATATTAAAATGACTTTTTTATTTTTTTTATTTTTTTTATTTTTTTTATTTTTGTTATTTGTTCTAATTACAAAAGATCTTCTTATGTGAATACATAGAAATGTTCTCGAGCTATATACGCTTCACAGGTATAGATTACTAGCCAATTATTATATAACTCGTATAAAAATTCTTGTCATTTGATTGGTCGATTGGTGTTCATTATTTTTAACTGATTTTAGTGAGAGACTGAAAACGGCCTATTGCACTCCGCGTTCATCGGCAAGAAGCTTTTTTATTTCAGCATTGCTTGCGCGGTCCCATTGGTAACAGAGTGTTCAATATATCGTGTTTTGTCAAGGCAGCCTTTGAACTTTTTGCACGTGGGGATGAGTGAATTCACTCGGCCGAAACTCGACTCTATCCAGTGCGCTTACGTTATTTGACCAATACGGAATACCAATTTTGGTACTGTGTCCGTGGAGATGAGGTGTTGCTACGTAGTGGTAGTTCATCATGGCTGCCAGTCAAGCAAGTGCTTCCGAAACCGCGGCAGAACCAATAGGCCAGGAAAGATAATGAAATTTTTGGTGTATTGTACTAGAACTAATGCTATCAAAGGTTTTTACTTACCCAAAAATTACATACTAAAAGCGAGAAATCCGGGTGCGGAAAATATAAGTCTAATTTGATAAATTCAAAATGGCCGCCATTTCAAGGACTTTTGCACATAACTCAGAGCTGAGGTCGTAGAGATGTATGTTGGTGTGTCGACGCCCATTTTTTGGGGTCTACGAACTCAATAAGAACATAATAGTCATATTGGTTTAGGCGCTTATTGCATAATCCATATGCTGCCATTTTGTTGACTTTCGTGAATGAAATGTTATGTTGAATTTGTTTCTGATTGTCCATGCTTATTTACAAAGAACATGATTATGAGTTGCCATTTAAAGACACGTGACTCCAACTTATGAAAATACTATTTAAATATCTATTTAAATATTTGTGGATTCAAACTTCCTGATCAATTTTCAAAATCAACAGAACATCTTACGACGTCTATACATAAACATGACCAATCAAATGGAAAAATCCTTTTTGTTATTGTACAGGCTTTACTTGGTAGCTCAATGGCTTCATTTGCCAAAAAGGAATTACTTAAATCTTTTCTGAACATCTGGAAATGGAAATGTTCTCCTTCACGTCTATAAATCCAGGCAAAGTTTTTTCATGCTGATAGTATGAGGGGGGGGTAGTTTCCTGATATGCTCTGCTGCTATTATTCCAGACACGTCTTAGTATAGCGTGTAGTCCTGCCAAATGTTCCGGTATTGCTTTGAACGACTTTGAAGGCGACTCAAGAGATTTCGAAATATGTTTTTGTGTAGTAATTAAAAATAAAATTTAGCACTAAGATGCACCCAAATCTTATTTCCAAAGTTAGAATTGAATCGGATTTTTTTCATGCAGTCACTAGTTATGCACAGTATAACAGTGCACAAGGGTAACCGTGTATAACAAAATTCACAGCCTCCGGAATTTTATAACAAAGTTGTGATTGTGTTAAGATAAAGAAGACTTCGATTTGAGCTAGGTATTTCACACAGTAAGTAGTTATGGACAAGTTATTATATGCAGAAAAAACACGATTGTTGTATAATTGAGTGCGCCCAATCGGGAAATCTTTGAGGCAGCCTTTAAACTGATACCACAAAATCTATTAGTGTGATTTTGGTGCGATGCTACTACTAGTCCCATTTTTTTTTATAGGTTGATGGAAGAAAACTAACATGACTTTATATTAATGATGTGATACCAGGAGAGGTAGACTAAGTTTTTATTATAAGGTTAAAGCACAAAGATTAATTGTTTGTCCATATCAACATACCGTCAGTTGGTCGAATTTCTTAATACGAATAAAAAATTCGTCCCTTAGCCCATTGGACGCCACCATTAGACATTATAGCTAAGCTAGCTACCAGACTATAACATAGAAATGAAAAGGACATTTTTTAGAATATGAACTATGTTACCTGACAAATTTATTTGACAAGTAGGATTCTGAAATAAGCTGGATTGTAATGAAAAACAAATATAGGAAAATATAACCTACGGAAATAAAATCAATCGACGGAAAGTCATGTTTTGAATGTTTGTACTTAAAGTAGGGAGATCTTTGGAGAGTTAAAATGCGGTGAGTTGTCACTTCAAAAGCAACGCATTTGAAGGATTATATTAGGCAAACGAGTGAGTAGCGCGTTGTAGTGATTCGTGGAAAGGTTTGTACTTGAGTGGGAATCATTTGAGAGTTAAAAATATGGTGAGTTGTCACCTACACAGTAGTAGAAGGCGTTACGTAAGAAACATTGTGATGTGGTGTTGTTTATGGCTGTGTTAATGTTAAACCTTGGATTAGGGCAGGTTATTCCGAGTTTAAATGGCGCGTTCACCAAGAGGATCAGAAAATATTTGGTTTGCTTTCCCAACATTACTTTTCATTAGAGGAAATAGCAATGTTACACAAAATACCTTCTGTACTGGGGACGGTGAAAATCAACATACCATTATTACCCCTCTAAACTTACCTTCCCTAGACTTGATAAGTACAACCTCCTTTTTATTTCTCGTAACACACCAAACCAGAATGCTTACCAAAAACACAACTCTTGCAATACTATGAATTAACTCAAACACATTTAAAACTCTACAAAAAGCCTTCAATTTGTAGGGTTTTCAAACCATCCCCCCAGACATCAACATAAGACGTCACATTCCAAACTTTGCAATATATAACATCTGCCAATAATGAGGTAACTCGCCATATTTGACTATCTTCATGACTACCCCACTTTAAATTACACAAACATTACCAACTCGACAGTATAATTATTAATACATGATGAAACTTTGCCAAACAATACTTTAACTATTCCAATGCCCTGGATATGATATCTCACCAATTTTAACGCCTCCAAAGACTGTCTGCCGCAGTGATGGCAAGCCACCAGTGCTGAAAATGGACGAATTAAAAATTTATTCGTATATTTTTATTTCCGTCTATCAACTGCTATACATGATAAGAATGAATTCAGAAAGGACATTTTTGACAGAAAAGGACAACTTCTAGTTTGCCAAAATGCCCAAAATTAGTGAAACAATTATTTATCACAAACAACATTTGTAAAATAGAACGTAAATTTCCAAAAATGATATAAAGTGAATTTGGTGTCAATTTTGAAAAACGTTTTTCATTCCTGTAAGGTAGAATATATATACTATCATCAAAATAATGAAACACCAGAGGATTGTTAAAGTGGATATTTTTTTTAAAGAGGATGCAAAATGTGTACCTGATTGTTAAACACATTAACGATTGCTGCTGAGTTGGCCTGTATCTCTACATGTTTTCCCTTAGTAATGATCTTGCACCAAAACCATAACCCTCCCACCGTTATAGACACCAAACATTGTTAAAAGACTATCGGTATGGGTTAAAAAATGGAACAGAGATAGGTACCAACCTAAGACCCTTTAAAATGTTATGTTTTGCTTAAATAGGCCAACTTAAGGAACTCAACCATAGCCCACAAATTTTAAGCAATGTCGCAAACATATTTTTGTGCTTTCAAATTGAAAATTTATACATAGTTAAGATTTATATTTAAAATGCTAGTAGGAATTGGGAGTATTTGACTCCCTCGAGTTTTTTCCTGGTGCAAAAAAAAAAGTGTGATTGTGTCGCAATGATTTAGTATTTTTTATATCATTTGGTTGACGCACATTTATGAAAAAAAATGTGACCCACCATCTGAAGATGCCAAAGTTGAGGGGATTGTTGAAGCCTCTTATACTTTTACTATGTTAAATTGTACCATCCATATAATTTTGATCTTAAACAAAAGGTTGCATGTTATATTTAAACTGCATTTTTATTAGTGATGTTACATTTAGGTTTGTCGTCAGTTAGCCCCAACTTCAAATTTTCATAAACCCTTGTAGGGCCTACACAAAAAACTGATTCACCAAATTTTAGCAAAGTTCCGTGCATTATGGGACATCATAGAAGCCAGATGCTGGGCATTTGGTTGACTGGATAGAGACGAACCATTAAGCTGCTCCAATGATGCACCAAAACCCAAGTTCAAGGGGTCGGCAATGGAAAATTATAGGGAGTACATCAACCCCCCCCCCCCCACCCCATGGTTAGACATGTTAACCAAAAAGTAACCTGATTAGACGAAAGGGTAAGCAATATTCGTAATTGTTGATTGTTTGCTATATAGATTAGAAATAAAGGGCAATGGTCCGATTGCTAATAGATAGTGCCCAGAAACCCAGTAGTCAAAAAGGTTGGTATATGTAGACGGTACTATTTTTTCTTATTTTAAGCTGTGAAATCTTAGGGCTAAAGGAACATTTGGTTTGGATGTTATGAGCGAATATGATTTTACACAGTACTCTAGGGGATTACAATCACGTTTCATCTCTCAATCAACATGGTTGACAGTTCGGCGGAAAATTTACAGAGGTTTTGGGGTTTGAAAGGCCCATTCTATCAAGATGGACAACTTTAAATACTTAAATAGGGTCATCAACTTTAAAATGAACTGGTATCACCTTGTCCCGCTCTTCACATCCAGAATTGATCCTGAGCAGGAGAATGACTCCATGGTTAAAACTGGCATATGATATGGACAATATATTGTTCAGGTACCCTTTGCTTTGTTTATTTCCAGAGTTAAATTGTCACGAACCTTAGGACGTATCATTATTGTCACAATCCATTAAACGGTTGGCTTTGCTGGTCTTGTCCATTTTGGATTTAATATGCTAATTAAGGAAGTGTCCTCATCATTCACATTATACAATTCACACTGCAATAATTGATCAGCCGAACTGAGTGTGAAGATAAAAGACTTCCTTTGTGACTCAGATTTCGAGATGTGGAACAAAATCTATCAAAATGGCGGCCATTGTTGTGTTTGGATGCAAATAGCCTGACTCAAACATCCTAGCCATTATACTGTCATAATTGTGTCACGACCTTAAAACATTCGGCCAGATACCAAAATTTTCTGCTATGAGCTCAGACTCAAGCTATTAACAAAAATCTATCAAATGGCGGCCATTTTGAATTATGCAAATTATGCATATTTCTGCAACTCGGATTTCCCCGGACTTTAGTATATATCATTTGTGGTCACCACCTTAACAAATGCATTGTGCACAAAACCTTTGATAGCATTTGGTCCAGTTCCCAAAACCTCAATTTTCTTGGACTACAATTTGCGCTTGTCACCGAAAAAGATTTTGATGCTTTGCTTGATGCTGCTGATTCGCAAAATACATAAAAAGCAATCCCTTACGCAGTAAGTCGTTGGGATGACGTCGCTAGATATAAGAATACAACCATGGATGCCGTACAAGCATATTCAGCGAGTGAACTGGATTCATTGGTTGTCACTCTTTTACGCTAGCCTGCGCAAGCAACAGGAGGACTCTGGTTCTGTATACATAAAAGTCTTTCAATTACTTCTCTATTGGTTTTTATTTTGATACATTTTCCTGTAACTCCTTCCCCACAAATTATCAATCAACATATGCAAGATCTGGAGTTCGATGGAAGTAATAAACTCTTCAAAGCGGATGTTAGTGAAGCTTAAAGTGAAGGGCAAGAAAATGTTGAAGTCGTAAGAGCCCTATTTCAATAGAGGATATGCATGGCAGTAGTTCAAAGTTCAAATGAGTTGCACATGAATAAACCGCTGGGTCTACAAACCAAAGTTTTGTGTAGACATCATGATTCTACTTTGTGCAACCGTGGGGTCGCGGAAACTTTCGTACATGAAGCCAAGTGATTTCACCATAAATCGTGATGAGGAAGGGTAAAGGTATTTACCCAATCTGACCAACTTACAAAGAACAATCGCGAAGATGACGATGGTTCTTCAAATGGATTCAGTATGAAGATTCCTGGATTTGGACAGTGCCCAGTTATGCTTCTTTGGCAAAGTTACTTTCCAAATTGCTCCAGCTTGTGCAGACATATTTTGTCAAGAGACCAAAAGAAAATACACCAGCGTCTGGATCGTGATACTACAATGCTCCCATTGGAGTCAACACCCTTGGAGATAAAATGAAGATAATCTCAACTAAGCAGGATGTAGCAAGGTGTATACGAACCACTGTCTCCGCGCCACTTATGTTTCAACTATGGATGTGCAAGGGTTCGCTAGTAAGAGACATCAATGGATTGTTAGTGGCCATCATAGTGAGCAATCGATCAAGCAATAACAGTAACACAACGAGGCGATGCAAGAAAAACATATGAGTCAAGGTGTTAGCTGCCAAAGTTGTTTCACGTGGCTCTGAAATCACCCCTACTGTCATGCAAGAACAAGGAGCGGCCTACGTCCTATACCTGTAGTAGCCCCCTCTGTCGGACAAGCTCCTCCCAAGCCTACAGGGCCCCAAGCTTCCCTCTAGCCGGGCTTGCCTTTACAGGCCTGCGTTGCAGGACCTAGTCCATGTTCCAACTGTCTAATAGCATGCGGACCTAGCAGTAGCACACCAACTAGTAACTAGCCATTAGAACCAGTCACCTAACCACTAGTACGAGTCAAGTTTTTAGACCTAATTTTTGCCACTAGCCTTTGCCGGACTAGGGTGGCGGGTTGCCATACTACCAAAGTCTCTGGACCAGCGTTTGCTAGTCACAAACCCCCCCATCACCTGAATTGTTTGACACTCTTTCCGGAAGAACAACATACTGCAAGAACTGAATCCATATAAATTCAACAGCTATCTTGAACCTCGAAATGACTCAAACACACCCAAAACTTCATTTTCAGGTTGTGTAGTTTTAACTTGTTACAATGGCAAAGTAAAAAAAACATATGGTCTTGTACGTTATAAATAAGGTGGATTTTGACATTGAAATTTATTATTGATGGATTTTATTGACTTCACGGATAACATTGTGTGTTTGTGCTGGAGCTAATTTGTTGTGTTTTTATACTTGAAGTTTTGCATTCTCTACTGCTACTGTTCATCGCATCCTGGCCTGGATTTTTTTAACCTGGAAAAACCTGAACGTTTGAAAAATTTTTGTCGATTTGGTTTTTTAAAGAATACAACTGAATGTACATACAGAGTTCACCGAGAAGGACGATGTCAGTTTCTCTTAATTTTGTTGTTAAATGGTTGCTAGGCCTAAAAATCATTTTATGATATCGGCCTTGGGAATTGAGCTGTATCAAATGACAAGAATCTTTATTATGAGTTTAATATAAAACAAATATTGAATGAAAGATGAAATGTTCCATTCAACTCCCCCGGGCCTAATCGCCTCGTTGAAATGGAACATGGTCTCTTTGTCACTCCATGAAATATTCTTACATTTTGCACTCATAAACATTCAATATTTGTATACCATGCCCCGTGACAGTTTCCCTTTTAACAGTAATTTCTCAATATGTGTAATGTCTTCGCTCTACCTTTTCATCAATACATCAGTTTATGTTAATAGATTTTTCACAACGTAATTCTTTTGGCCCTACAATCAGTACATTTTGAGTTTTCATCACGTAAAGTACTTGGAGAAAAGATCCTTTTGCGTTGTGTTTCTTGCGGCCGGTAATACTGTAGTTTATAATAATTTGCGGAAGGTTTTGGTTTATTTTTGTTTTGTTTTCGTCGACAAAATAAGAAAATCCAAAAAATAGCTCAAAATAAAGAACACGTAGAAGGGTTTACAGTAAGACCTAAGTGGAATTCCCCTGTTATAATTTATTCTTAGTACCTTCTAAGTAAAACCTTACTTCAAATGACAAGCGTCATTGTTGTAACATCACCCAACAACCACCCCCCCCCACACACACACCACCCTACCTACCTACCCCCACCCACTTTACCTACCTACCTACCTGCCCTGCCTATCTACCACATATACCTACACCCACAACATTACCAATGACCTATGTCCTATGTCTATGACTTTGACATCATGGTCCATATGAAGGAAACCCTACTACTGCAACCTTACCCCTAAGTCTGGTTTTAAAATAACATCGGACCTGAACTTTGCGAAGGAGACGTGAAAACGTCATACAATCACGTACGGACATGCGCGCGAATCGCAAACAAAACCCAACCCCCCTCTGCTTTTCAAGACAGGTGAATAAAAATGGCACCACAAATGTATAAAACAGATTTTGTTTAATTGCAACATCGACCAAAATATAACAATTCCGGAAAAAGATGATGTTGCGTTTTCATTCGATATACTGTGGATTTCGCAATTTATAGGGCCACCAATCTAGCATAAAGAAAATATTCGCCTAGACAAATAAGATCGGCCTTTCCATGCTCATGCCGCAATGTCTCGATTACAACAAACTCACCAAGGCGGAAACCGTCAACACGGATCTGTGTATTGACGGTTTCTCCAACTGGACAAGAATCCAGAATTTGGCGCCAAAGTAAGGCCCAAATGGCCTTGAATGCATAAAAGGTCATCACGGGGGGGCCACGGGACTCAGAATACAACGTTCAGGTCCATTATTCTTAGTCCGTAAATGCCATTTTCAAACTGTTCAAAAATTCACAGAGCGGACCCACTGCCTTGTGTTTAGTGGGAATTGCTCCTAGATCTGAACAGACAATCTGCTTAACCACCGTCCCTTTCTTGCGGTGATGGTAGGTTGGTAGTCATAAATTCCTCAAGGGATACAGTAAATTTTGAACGAGGGAGGAAAGAGAAACAGAGGGGAGTTAGACAACCAGGAAAAATTACCGAGATAGAGAGAAAGACAAAGAAGAAGAACTAGTTGAGAGGGAAAGAGACGAGGACAGCTGGGACAGGGAATGAAAATAAAAAAAAGATGAAGATTGACTCAACGTGATATACGTATATATATACATACATTGTTTTTACTAATGTGTGACGTGCAACTTTCATAAGAACTTTGTTGGAATCTCTGCAACTGCCATAGCAACGATGATGTGTGAACAAAGCCGTCAATAGATGACTACAGAATTACAAACCCTTAACATGGTCACCATGGTTGTTATCTGTCTAATAATAATAATAATGATAATATATGATAATATAATAACAACAACAATATATATAATAATAATAACAAAATAATTTTGTGATCTTGCAACGTCTTGTGAGCTTTCTTACAACGCTTTGTGGGCTTCACGACCGCCGCAGGCTGTTCATAATGTGTTGAACTTGGGAGTTTGTAGCGGCCGCGACAAACGTAACTAACCGGCCCAATTTGCGAGCGAAAAGCCAAGGGTAAACCTTAGGGACCCCTCAGATGGCAATTAAGGTACCCCACCCATTACCCATATATCTGTATTTGACTCGTTTCATACACTGTTAAAAATGTGCATAACATAACGGCATTTTGACGGGCCAGCTGGGACTCACCACAGTTAAAACGACGTTATTTTAAACCGTTAATTTGACGTTTGTGCCCTTTTTTACAGTTATTGCGGTTTCGAGTCTGGCTTGACAGTCAAAACGATTTTTTAAAAACATTTGTAAACAGGGTAGGACCATTGCTGACATTACTTTACGATAGGCCCATCGAGTATTGAACAAACTTTTTTCGGTAATGTAAACAAACCATGTTTTAACCGTAGATCATAATAGGAAAGAAGACAGTCAAAATAGTTTTGCAGATGAAATTAAAGTTTTGGATGGTACCCAAAACCTCAGGTTTGAGGGAAAGGTGGGGGTCAAAAACTCGGGATCGGGTATTGCCTCTTTAACAGTGGCGGATTTAAGAGTCAGCGTGTCAGCAGCTGCTGACAGGGCCCTCTTAAAATATTGCTCTCAGGGCCATAAGACACCCCCTAGTCGCACTATAATAGTAGGAATTGCATCGCTTCCGACACAAAGGGGCCCCCACATCAAGCTGATGACAGGGGCCCTTGTCCTTCAATCCGCCACTCTCTTTAAGGGGGCTAAGTGTCAAGATAGTCGTAAAAGTGTGAATCATAAAAAAACAAAATAACACTTTTAAAATTTATTCTTGTGTTCTATAGGGTTCCAATACAATGTTAACATGCATTATGTTGTGTTTCTCCCCATGTTTTATTGGGACACTTCATTTCACAAATTTATTTCATACATGATGCAATTAAGAAAAACATAGGGACTTAAAGCCAATTGGAAAAATTGAAAAGGGTAAATATCAAGACCCCACCATCAAAATTACAAATAAATTCCCACCACCAAAATTACAAATAAATTCCCACCACCGAAATTACAAATAAATTCCCACCACCAAAATTACAAACAATTCCACCACATGAGAAATTTTGGCTTTCACAACTGCTAGTTGTCAACATGGCTCCCAGCTGCGATCAACACATGCATTGCCTGAGCTCTGATTTGCAACTCTGTGGTAACTTGCCCCGGGGAGGGGACTCATATATGGAATGGATGTAGGTGTAAGGCTAAAAAGCGCTTCCAATCCCAAAATAGGGGGTTTTGGGTGAGAGACAGCCAAAATTGGGGTTTTTGCGAGTGACAAATTTGCAAATTTTCCAAAAAATGGTCTTTGGGTGAGAAGTTAGCAAAAGTTTCTAAAAATAAGGTCTTTGGATGCAAAGTTTCAAAAGTTTCCCCAGCAATAGGTGCGTCTTTGGTAACAACTGGTAAAGGTTCACAAAATAATGGGGTCTTTGTTTGAATTAAAAAAAAAAATGGGGTCTAGGTTCACACCAGTAAATACGTGAGAAACAGTCCAGCCCCCACTGCAGATGATGTGTTTTGTGGTTTTTTTTTTTGGGTGACCCTCGCCTAAGTATACCCTAAATAAAAACTGAGAGAAATAGGGCGATATCCTGGGTTGCAAATCTGGTGCTTTTATCAATATTAAGTATAAAATCTGTAGGATATCAAAAAAAGGTTGTCATTGATATTTTATTTTGATCCGACAAACCAATTTTAACCCTATTCTTACACCTGACTGAAAAGTGCTGTGGACCCCTCCAGGAATCCCACGCGGTGCATGCTAGTCTTCCGCGTCCCCGTAAGCTCAAAATTTGGGGATAACTACCAACGACCCTAATTTCATGATTGGATGGGTAGGAATCTGATGATCTTCAAGCAGAATGTTAGCTTTAAGGTCTGAGATGTTCCATTGAGGAGAAAATGAAGTTTTCATCTCGCCCATTTTGTACAGGAACGAATGGGACCAGGATTTAGTGGTGTGAAACCCTTAGGGTGACAACGATGCTGACAAAGGGGGGTCTTAACAGCCGTACATACGTGTCGCTTCCAAGATGGGGGCCCCCCCCCCCCCCGAACAACTGCCTGAATTATCTGTTGGTCCTGCTTGAGGATATTCATTTCACGGGCAATTCTCTTTTGAAGGTCATCCAAACTTACTGGAAGAGTTGCGTACATGTCTGACTTCAATTGCCCCATAAAAAAGAAGTCGGGGGGGGGGGGGGCTGGTGATCTTTTTGCAATTCTACCTTGTTTTAGGCCATCACTCTGTTTCCAAATAAATATTGTAAAGGAGCTGTCAAATTCTTTTTCGATGTGGAGGAGCACTGTCCTGTACCCAGATGCCCAAATTGTTCGTTTTCTGGAGCCGAAATCTCACAAATTCTTTCTAAACGTCTGGAACAGCCTGATCATTTATTTCAAGACAGGCTTCTCCATTGATGTTCCGGCGAAAAACGAAGGGCCAATAAGACCACCGTTGGCAACAAGGTCATCAATCCACACTGTAATTTTTTAATCTCGTGTCACTCCTCTCAAAGGCAAAATCAGGATGCTTTTGACCGAGAGGGGATACTGCCTGATATTGTATGTACTGTTTGAGCCATTTAGGCAAAAAGCACTTTCATCGGCGATGCACAGTCTTCAAGACAGCAAGGTAGTCTTCCAAGCGGCCAAGCACAAAACTCTGTGTCTTGCATGGTCTCTTTACAGAAGTTCATGCCTGTGTATACGCGAATGCCATTGTAAGTCAAGGATCCGACTGAAAGTACTGAAGCAATCCCAGATTATTAGGTAGAGAGATAATGCTGTTGAAGAGCATTTTGGACAGCTTGAATATTTCCCGCATACATTCCAGTCCGAGGACGTCCAGAATGGACTCTCTTTAGGTGTCTGTGACATCAATTTTTGCACATGTTTGCGTACACAGTGGGCCGACTTGAGCATCTTGTATTTGGCAATTGCTAGCGAAAGTGTTGTGGAATTCGCTTACCACGTAGGCCCTTTGCTGGTATGAGCTAGACCCTCTCAGGGTCTGTGGTATAAACGACTGGTAATGAAGACTACAATCTCTCTGAGTCAACCAAATCCACAAGTATTTTGAATTTTGTTAAATCAGTGAACAAGCTGGTTCGTATGAGGGCGTATGGGCGCCATGGGGTAAAAAATGTGGCAGCGCAGTATTAAAGCAATATTAGTACATTTGTTTGAAGGGCGTCCCCAATTTTTCAAAAATTTGGAGATTTTTACACGGTTGCATTGGTAACTGGCTAGTAAACTATACCTGTGAATGGTTAAGCTCGAAAATGTCTATGTGCAAAATTGGGGGCGCTCTTCAAAAAATGTCCCAATAATTGCTTTAAAAGGACCGATGCCGCAAGTGTGCAGGGAGGGTCCAGCCTGATTTTTTTTCAGGATTTTATTTTTTTTTTTTATTGTTTGTATATACCTTGGATGCATCCTGTTGTTGCGTGCAAATCCAAATAAATAAATAACTAAGTTGGATTTTATGTATAATTGAACCTACTGTGCCCTGAATCCGAGACGAGCCGAGACTGTGGGACAGTCTAGTATTGCTGAGTCATAGGTCCACCATGTGTTCACTGTAGATTCTTGACAACACCAATTCATCAATTGTTCCAACATTTTTGCTTGTCCTAGCCATACTGGACTTGTCGCAGTTACACTTTGCACCGTGTGAAGTACCATGTCCGGCCGTTCTCATAGTCCGGGAACAATGGTGAACAATAGGGCAATCGATTCAGTTTACTCTTCACGCTACATTATTTTTCACGCTTATATATTCCGTTATCGTCTAGGAAGCCCCGGACTATGGCTCCCACCGTACTATATCTGCTTGCACACCTGTTCACCTGTTCATGAATTAGTCAACTACACGGTCATGAAGGCAATCACAAGACGAATGAACACTGAAATCGGATATTCCTGAAACTTTACTCTAAGTCTAAAGTATGTTATTTTTTCTTTTAAATATTGGTACACCAGAACACCAAACGTGATTTTTTTTTGTCTCAAAAATGTCTTTCCTATTTCCCTTTCTTTTTTTGCTGTATTTTTTTCTTCGCCCAAAGCGGCTCTGAACTAATCGCCCGGGCGGCAACGGCGAATCGCCCCCACGCCAGTCCACCCTTCTGTGTTGAAGGTTTAATAGAGTGTTTTTGGTTGATAATACACAATACGGTTTTTGGACTTTTACCAACTCGTTGCCGCAATGCATCATAGTACTTTAAAGTCTGACTCAGGGATCGAAATATTTATTTTTTTTTTGTTAATAATGAAAATAGTCAACTAGACTAAAGAATAGTAATCTAAAATGCAGAATTCCGACATTTTGAGATGAAGCGGATCTTTCGTTTTTGATGCAGTAAGCATAATGTGTAGTTTAACTTACGTTTGTGCGTATTTATAGGATACGTGTATACAAAATTCCGGATCCGGAATTTTTATCACACCGGAAAAAAACGATACACCACAAGTTGTGTTTTTTCTATATGATGGATATCGATTTAAAGGCGCACTATCAGTGATTTGCTAAATTCAGAAAATCGAAATCATCAAAAATCAGATTTTTGCATGTCTGTAACAAGTATAGTATTCTACACATACCTGCAATGATACGACCAAAACAACCTAACAAGGACACATGATGTTTTAGTTTAGTGTCATTCGAAACACTTACTACTACATGTCAATTGAAGGAGATTCGTAATCTTTGAAATGCCGTTTTCGGCGTCATTCTTCATTGGAAAAGGTACCATATGAGACTTCGAAAACAGGCTTATTCTTCACTTTAAGCTATTTCTTTTCTTTTCTGCATTTCCAAATATTTGACTCTTTCGGTAACATCACTGATATGTCTTAAGCTTAGCATTCACACAGTGTTAGTATATGGACATGCATTATTTACAGCAAAACACGATTTTGGGGCAATTGAGGAGCGCCCTCCCTCAGAAATCTCTGGTCGTGCTTCTCAATAGATGGCGGTATTTTTTTTTTTTTTTTTTTCTGCGAGCGATTCACAACGCCGTTTCATGCCTGTTCGATTGCAGTTGAAATGGTTTTATTAGATAATTTTCACAAGGCTTGTAATTTTTGGCAACGCGTGATATAGGATACGCGTGGATTTCGGGGATAACGCTTTACCGCACTTCGTATTGAACTTGTTCTATCTTTTGCGATGAACATACACGCTTCAATGCTTTGTGAAAACCAAGCTAAATGCAACTCATTGTAAAAACATAAGCAACGCATTATGATTCAATTTAAGAATACGTTATGTCCTGACAGGTATCACGAAGTAGGAATCCTATGTTTACCGGCCCACGTCCACGTTACGGTCATGGCCCGATCGGCTAAAAGCCTCATCTCCAGAAGCTCAGATTTTACCAGGAATTGGTAACTTATTTTGGTATCGAAGAAAGCTATTAATTTTTCTCATTTACCCTGTGAAATCGTAGGACAGGATGTTTTGTTTGAAGTAACTGATTGAAAATGTACCCCAATTTTGTCGACCAATATTAATTTTCACATACTCTATGGAGTTACGAATTCACGTTTTCTGCTCTCACATGAAAACGCATTGAAATATCGGCGCGAAATCTTACAGGTGGGGTTTTTGGGTGAGGCCATCTATAAAATACACTTCATATCTTTAATTCGGGCCATCCCCCGTTAACTGTCTATTTTGTTGTTCTCCATTGTAACCGCACAATCATTTGATTCAGCAATACTCAATAGCCGCGCATATAAGTCCGTTATTTCCGTAATATTTTTGCATGCGTAGTTATGGGGAACTACTGGCTTGCCAGGGATGGTTAGTCTGCGAGTATGGGGCGACGAGTATGGCGAGTTACTGTGGACCAATGGGCCGAGTTCCTGTTAGGCCATTGGGGCGATTACTGTTGACCATGGGGGGCCCGATGTTACTGTATCCAATGGCGAGTTACTGTTAGGCCCATGGGCGGGTTACTGTTTGGACCAATGGCGGGTTACTGGTGGACCAATGGGCGAGTTACTTTAGGCCAATCCGGCGAGTTACTGTTGACCCAATGGCTAGTTAACTACTGTTGGACCACTTGCGAGTTATGATTTTTGCTTTAATTCTATTTTATTCATTTTTCGGACAAAAGGGTCTAGTAAAAACAAGTTTGGAAAAATTATGTTAAATACATTCAATTTGCCCTCTATATAGTCATGCCATGACAACGTCTGGACTGAGATCCGGATTCACATCGCCACGCAAAAGTTGTACTAAAGATACCATAGTAAATAGTTCAATGTGTTAGGCGTATATTTTCGCTCTCCCTTACTCTTACTTCTTTTTTTACAAGCAGCCTAGGGCAACAAATGCATATTTCGAAACTTTCAAAAAAAAAAAACATTTGGGTCGATTTGGCAGCAGTACTGATCGAAAAACTGCCGAGAATACTTGTTGTGCCAGGTGGTACCATCAATTGCGTTATCAGACGGCCCAGTCAACTTTAATTAACACTTAAAGGGAACAATGGCGTAACAAAAATTGACCTAATGAAAGGTGCACATATCCCACAAAGACGTCTATTTTTAATAACCAAATTCCTCTTAACGTTCACAGGTGGTCTGCCTTGTTCCCGCCGTTGTTTCAATCGGCGCTCAGACCCGCTATCCCATTTGTTAAGGTCAGTGTTCGTTTCCTACGAAAATATGTTCATTTTTTTTCCGAAAGGAATTGTTGTTTTTTGTGTTGTTGTTGTTACTGGAGCAAAAGACAATTGACCGATGCCCTTCCTGACGTAATGTGCTGGATGGCCACATTAGCTCTCTAGAGCCGATTCCTTGTATATAGATCTTATCTTTTTTTTTAGTTTCTACCAGGGTAACCAGCCTACCACCCCCCCCCCCCATCGGATTTCGTTAAAACCACGATGGGGATGTAGGTTTAGCCGCCGACATCTCGGCCCTAGGACAGGTAGTACTGGTTACCAGGATACCAGTAGCCTAATTATGCTCAAAACAAAACAATAAACAAATAATGTAAAAACAAATCAATATCGGCCCGTTGGTGATGGACATATTTCAAAGCTGTGCGCTCAAAATGTTGATGAAAAAGAAACACTTTTTGGCCTTGCGCTCAAAAAATTAAAATACCATGATTTTAAAGAGAATCCAAACTTTTCGATAGAAACTATGCATGTCGGCGAGAATCCAGTGTGAACAAAAATAAATAAACTAACAAGCAAATAAATACACAAACCAATTAGATGGAAAACCTGGATTCCTACTGGAAACAGTTTTAGTAAGAATCCAGGATTTTTCATCGAGAATTTCTTTAATTAAAGACGATAAAACCGTTCGATAAACTTCCATTCTCGCCGATAAATTATTTTCATTGAAAAACCTAGAACCTCGGTAGCTATATTTTGGTATATCGGTTAGACGTTTTCCTACCGTCAATGCAAGTTTTTCAAATGAAAAACCTGGTTTATCGATCGAAAAAGCAGGGTTTTTTAACTTAAAATACGTCTGTCCCGGAAGTCTGTACTTGCCTTCAAACCGGGCGTTCAAATCCCCAAATTGATAAAAGTACCTGAAAGCATGCATTGTGGCAGTGTGCAGTTTGATAGAATCGAATACAAAGTGGAGGTCATATTATGTTATTTTGAGCTCACGTTTTAAATTTGACCTCAATAAATTGTGCAATTTCTATGTGTAAGTCATATTTTGCTGGAACCATTATAAGGCTCTTTTTAGTTTATTTGGCAATTCTGAAAGAACAGAATTTTATGACATACCATCTGAAGAAAAGGGAATTCTTAACACAAAAACCACGTTAGTCAGTACCTGGGAAAATTGACGTCGTTCGATATTAAAATAAAGTCATAGCGTGCTGAACACCAACAAGGGCACAAAGTGAATGCATTCACATATTGTGAAAATTGACCCATACCTATTAAAAATGGTTTGCTTACTATTGATCTAAGAGTCGGCGATGTCAGTTCAATTGTACCAAACACCCATTGTAAGTTACAATGATTTTTTTTTTTTTTTTTTTTAGAACAAGGAAATGATAGAAATATGTGAATATTTACAGATAAAGAAATAGAATCTTTTGTATTTTCGAAAATAGTATATCTCGTAACTTTATTTACAGTTGTTTTTTTATCTAATTGTTCACAAAGCCCCTTCATCGAGAGTTGAGTTGCAGACAAAACGAATCTCTTCAAGTAAACGATCAATGGTATTTGCAAGTTGTTTTCCAGTGTGGAGGGGGCGGGTGCTAGTGCCGGGGGGGGTACTCATGATTCCCAAGGCCGAGTCCCCGAGTCCATCAGCGTCGAGTCCGAGTCCAGCAGTTCCGAGTCCGAGTCCATCGGCGTCGAGTCCGAGTCCAACAGGTCTGAGTCTGAGTCCAGGGACCTGATTCGCGAGTACGAGTCCAGCAGGTCTGATTCCGAGTCGAGTCCAGTGATGTCCGAGTCCAGTCCGTAGAATGTGGGGCTTGAGTCTGGGCTTGAACTAATTCAGACAACCCAAATATTCTAATTTAAACATTATAGTGAGTTATGCACACCAATCGTGTAAGCGCACAAGCAGCACAACTGATACTTGACCAATTACGTATCTAGAAACGAGTGCAACATTCCTCCTGGTTCGCGATGACCATGCATGCTTGTGTTTGTACCTGGCAACAAATAATCAGACTGTAGTTACTTTTTTTCAAATAACATTTATTTATGCTCTAAAATGCTTACCCTTTTTTAGCTGATCACTAGTCAATCCAGAAAATAATTTCATCAAGTCTATTTTTTTCAAAAACATTTAAAAATTTAAATAATAATCAGAATCGTCTTTCAATTTCAAGCCTTTTTTTTTAATTCAAGTTAATCTAATGATAGTCTCTAGTTTTCATGCTAACTGTGCGGTTTATATAACATGCGTCCTATGATTGGGCAATTACGCGAGTCTATTTTCACATACAATAAATATTATTGTACGAATCTAGATAGCTCACAGTTCATACAAAAATTTCGGGTTGCTTGGGCGTAGTAGGCCCACCCATGGCAAATCCCTGGTCTGTGGCAGTTATTCAGGTTCACACTCGGAGACTGCGTAGTATGCCGCCCTGTTTTAGCACTACATGGTAGCCTTGTTGAAGTTTGTGGGCTGGCTAGACTTTACTCTGAAGGATTGAATGCTTGTACTTAAGATGAAACCACTGCAGAACTGAAAACTGCTAGGAGTTAGGGGAGAGAGGAGGATATAAATAATCACATCTCTAATTTGAAGACAAAATGAAAAAGAATACCTCTCAAAATAAGAACATTAAAAATAAAAAAAGACCCAATTTTAAAAAATTGATTTAAAAAAAATGTTTGGTGTCAATATTAAAATAAAGCATGTTTGCGCAGGGCCTAGTCCTCACACATTTTCAATTATTTTTTTGTGATTAAGTGTAAATTTTTTGTTCGGACTCAGCCGGACTCATTTTTGAGTCCAAGTCCGAGTCCAAGGTGTCCGAGTCAGAGTCCAAGTCCCGAGTCCTCAATGCCCGAGTCCGAGTCCATGGGGGCCTGAGTCCGAGTCAATGGTTGGCTGATCCGAGTCAGCGTCCGAGTCACAAGCTGAGTCCTAGTCCGAGTCCCAAGTGCCGGACTCGGACTCCGACTCACCGATTGAGTCAGTCCGAGTCGGACTCGCTCCAATCTGGTTATATTTCATTCTTTTGATAGGGTTACAAAAACACCAATTACTCTCATTCTCATGATGTTTTTTATTCCGAAAGGTTGTATCCTATAGGTCGTTAGTACGAAATTAAAATATGGGGATTGGTCCGAAGGGGCATAGTCCGTAAAATTTCCGGAAATACAATCTTTATTTCTTTTTCGGAACAAACTTTACCCTTCGATTAAAATTCTTCGGTACTAAATTCTTGGAACAAAAAAACCCTTTAAACTGCGTTTTCGTACATACGGCCTGTTCGAAGTAAAATCTTTTCCCATACACTTTTTTTATCTTACCGCTCTAAAACGTTATTGCATATTTCCCGGTCACTGGACCATACCGCCCACGACTACTAAATTCCTCTGTGTCGTATATCCCCCATCCCGGAAGTAACCATTTTTTCCCCGGGCGCAGACGAGCGCAGATAGAATTGAAAGCTGGAGCCAAAAATAGGTTTTTTTTTAACAGTTTTTTAGGGACCATTTTCGGCAATAATATTCATATTCACGCGATGATATTTGCATTGTACTGCAACACCATTGACGAGCTACGTTACGACGATCGATAAGTCACGTTTTTGGTGGTTATGAATGAACTTACCACAGTCGTGACTGAAAATCACATTGACATCGTCGGTATTACCCCATTCCAAATTGAGCTCTCTTTTTCGTGTGGATTTCCGATCTCGGTCTTGATCTTAAGACTTCACGTATCTTGTAATCCCCCCTTGGGTGGCGGGGTACGGAGGCCGTTGGGTATAGTGCCGATAAATATCCCCTTGAGTGGTGATAAATAATTATAAAAAAAAAAAAAAATCCCCCTTGAGTGGTGGGTCATATTCCTGATATTGAAAGTGGATTGTTCCCCTTGATGGTGGGCTTTTATCATCCCGAGTCATTGATAAATCCTCCCTTTAGTTGTGGGGACAACATTAAATAAGCATTTAATTGGACAATAAAGGGTGCTTTTTAGCCTGTTACATATCCCCCCTTGGTGGTGGGGTGTAATCTTTCCCAGAAGTGATTAATTTAAACCCTCCTTGGGTGGCAGCGTATACTAAAAATCAGAGGACTGGTACTTCCAGTTCACACTTAAAATAAAATCCCCTAGAGTGGTGGGTCGTACCTAAATAAATTGACCCCTTGAAGTGGTGCTACATATTGCCGCAATTTTAGGGAACAGGCATTCCTCTTGAGTGGTGGCTAGCCCTTTAATGTTCATCAATATCTATCACACAATACTGGGTTTGTTATCGGTTAAGAACTATTGATCATGAGTGCACAAACAAGTAGTTCGTGATCATAAAATGGAGAAGTAATGGCAAAGCAACGGGATTGATCCCAAGGGCAAAAAAGATGGTGTTTCAACATCAAACCTGCTGCAAAAAATCAAAGCTGCCTACAAACATCGGCTAGCAAAGACACTAAACCAAAGAAGCCGAAAATTACTAGCCAAGAAAAGTATGGATACTAGTGATAGAGATGACATAAAAAGGCTCTAATGCATCAGATTTTGTGCAGTTTGCATGGAGAAACTACATCAGAGAATAAAAAAGATGATGAGTCATTTATGCACTCCATGGTTTGATAAGTGGAAAGCCACACTGGCTAGTACTAATGACCACGCTGCAGTCAATGTACCCGGGGGTTATTGCAGAAGATCCCGCGAATGATGAACTTTGATATTATGACATACATGCAAGCTCGGAATACAGAGATCCCTCAGTGATAAGAAAACCATTCGGATAAATTGAGGGCTCACTTTTGAGAGTTGATCTCATGCTCCAAGTGAGGCATCATGCGTGGCAGAAGATCTTAGATGGGCTTCATAATTAGACAATTACCTCGTTCATACTATGCAGGGGATTTAAGTGTGGAAGAAGCAACAAACCAGGAGCATTCTTCTTTTGTATCGGCTGCACTTGTTACAAACCTAATAAGATCTCAATCCCAATCTGGCCATTAGATGGCACCAATTAAGAATAAAGTGATACTATGTCCAAAAGGCAATAGCGAAAACCAGATCACTTTGTCAGCTTTTCATTGCGAAGGACCACGACGTTTTCGGATCACGAGGAAGACTTCGAGAAATATGCAGTTGTACCGTCCATGATACAAGTTACAAGGCCAAAGCAGTTGGAATTGGACGACAAACTCAAAAAGTCATGCGGTAAAAAGGCTGGCACTGCTAGATCTGGCAAAAAAACAACCTGTGATTCGGGATGCTGCATTGCGTATCGCAGAAGGGAATTCCACAAATGTGATGAATCTGCTAGGGTGGTGATGAGAGCATCACACATGCCACTTTAATGGTAAAATGCGGTCACACAATATTATCAGAACACCGACAAGTACCAAAAAGATGAAGCTCTGAATCTGGTTCACATTGGAATTTACCGATAGCGTGCAGGCCATGGCAGATGTAGCCATTCGGGTCTCTGCAAGAGCTACGGTTGCAAGGAGTACGATTTTGCCTTCTCAGTTTCAGTTCAAAGATTCTTCTTCCACATCAGATGAATTGATGAAATTACCAATTACCGCTGAAGAAGTCCCTCTTTCAATGAGGTTCACCAGGTTACTGACTTCATAACCAGAGCTTCATTTGCTAGAGATTAGAGAAACTAGCGATTATGTGGCAGGGAAGTTCCCTCCTCAGGCTTTCAAGAGAAGTCACAACGCAGGACTCAAAAGAGGAGCCACCTCCGTAAAAGCCAATGACAAAAACAAAGGGATCAGATTCTCTGGAAACCAGTGCAAATCCAAGCCAGACAAGGAAGGTCACAGGCTTTCAAAAAGCGCATTCAATAGGCAGTCCCAGTCCTTTCGTTACTCAGGACAAGACAAAAGGGACAAGCGCCCAATAATTTCTGACTGACACTCCTCAAGCAAGATTTTCCAGGGGGGGGAAGATTATTAATGTTTGCAAGAATTGGGAGAAATCACAGACGACTTATGGGTAAAGCACATAATTTCCAGGGTTACAAATAGAATTTCGAAGCACCCACCATATTCAGGGAGTCTTAAATACAGACTTGCCTTCAGACCGGTCCGCAAGATTACTCTCTTAAATACGGTCGAGGCTTTATTACAAACTCGGCTTATAGAGGTTAGTTACCGGCCCAAGTGTCACAGATGGGTTTTACAGTCGATTTTTCCTCGTCCAAAGATGCAGGAATGGAGACCAATTCTGAATTTAAGACCTCTGAACAAGTTTGAGTGGCATCTCATTTTCGAATGCAAACATTTCGCACAATATCCCAAAGTCTGGGAATGAGCGACTGGGTGGCAAAACTAGACTTAAAAGATGCCTACTGCCCATCACCAATACAACCCTCAATACAAAAGTACCTGAGGTTTTCAATTTCAAGGGAATGCTAACCCGTTTCGAGTTCTATGTTTTGGACTAGCCTCACCCCCAGGGTCTCACCCAAATTGATGTCAGTGTTAGGGGCTCACCTGCATTCTCAGCAGTTACAAGAGTTCATTACCGTCGACGATTGCTAATCAAAGATGCAGTCAACGCAGCGCCATACAATCGTCAGCAAAGTCAATGAGGATAGTGCCACTCTTGGGTTTAATTCCAATTGGAAAAGTCATGTCTGATTCCAAGCCAACGTCCTCATTTTCTGGGGCAGATTTTCTTCTAGATCTAGGTCTCGTAAGACCCACCATGGAAAGATACAAACTCCTATGCAAAGTGATCCATACTTACTACAAAGATAGTCCCAGCCAGGTTTCTCCTGCGTCTATTAGGACAAGCAGCATGTATAAGATCTCGTCCGTGTGCCCAGGCTGGCCTGAGACCAATCCATCAGCTTTCCCTGTTAGACAGTGTCGCGCCCTCCAAGAATCCAATAGACAAGATCGTAAGGTTTCATCCGTGGCTGGAACCCCATCTGAGGTGGGGATAGACAAAACAACACCCTAAAGGGTCTACAGTTGAGCTCTCCAAATGCCCAACTAGTGTTGACAACAGATGCATCCGGATTGGGCTGGGGTGCGCATCTAGGAGACAGCAAGTAAGCGGCTTGTGGAATCCGATTGTGAAAAACAAGCACATAAATTGGCTCGAGATGAAGGCGGTTTCCTAAGCCCTCATACACTTTCAGCATTGGGTAGCAAAAGAAAGTGTTCTAGAGATCAGCCAACTCCAAACTCCACAGTGGGTAGCATACCTGACAAACAAGGGGGTCAAGTCACCAGACCTATGTTGTACTGGACGTTTGGAGCTTGCTAAATAAAAATTGGGCAGAGAGCGTCAAATAATGTTGAAGGCAGCGCATATGCCAGGGAAGAGAAATGTTCATTGGCAGACAGACTTTCCAGAGGGAAGACAAATAAAAAACGACAGAGTGGGGCACTTCCCCAAATGGTTGTGATCACATATTCCCTTCCACATGGGAACGACCCCTGTAGATCTGTTTGCAAACAAAAGAGAAAGCGAAGCTTCCCAATATACTTCCTCTCCCATCCAGATTGGGGTGCGGAAGCAGTAGATGCGTTCTCAGTCTCATGGGAAGGGATGATTGTCATACGCGTTTCCGCCCCCAATTTTGCTACAACAGAGTACTGAAGAAGATTTGGGACGGGAGAATTGCCTGGTAATTCTGATAGCCCCCCCGCTGGCCACGCCAAGCGTGGTTTCCGCTTCTACGAAAGTTGTTGGTTGGAATTCCGTTGAAGCTGCCAGAAAGAAGCTATCTGTTAACCCAGTACGGGGACCAAGTTTTCAACAATCACAAACCCAGATCCAGAACATTCACCTAGTAGCGTGGAAAAGTTGTCCAGTCAAAGAAGCTTGAAAAGGGATTTCCAGAGAAAGTTGCGAAAACTATGCATCGGCTCGGTCGACCGTAGGTACGCAGGAACCTATGAGCAGATTACACAGATATTACGTTGGTGGGTGGTGTAGAGAACGAAAGATCGATCCCACTTCAGCATCTGTAATTCAGGTGGCAGAATTTTTATATACAGGATTATATGACAACACAACTTCATGCCTTCTACTATAGCATGCTACGACTGAATATCGAAGTACACATGGGTTTCCGGGGTATTTCCAGTTGGCAAGCCCATTGTTTGAAGAGCATAGTCGGAAATGTCTCCTCATGCTGAGGCCACCTAGGAAAAGGTTGCTCCCAAGTTGGAATCTGCCGTTAGTTCTGAATATGCTTTTCTCGAAACCCTTTGAACCACTTGGAAACTGTAGATATGACATATGTCACACTGAACGACGGTTTTTTCTACTACGTAGCCTCATGTAGACGTATCCGTCCGTGAAATTCCATGCCTTTCTGTTGATAAGTATCACCTGAGATGGGATGGTGGATATCGTGGTGTCCGTTTGCGGACAACCCTGAATTCTTAGCCAAAAATGAATCGCTAAGACAATCTTGGCAATGTAATTTATCTTGCAGTTTGAAGGCCTTCACCACCATTCAAAGAGGCAACATTTATTGTGGCCGTGGCCCTGGCAGGGCCTTCGCGCATATATCTTAGAAACAGTTCCGCACATGACACATTGTCACAACTTTTGTTACATTTAAAAAGGGTGTAATGAACGTGTGCGTCAAAGACCTCTATTCAAGATGGATAGTTGAAACAGTCAGAATAGCTTACAAATCTGCTAATGAGAGCGATTTTAAATTGGCAAGGGCCCATGACACAAGGGCAAACTGTCTACAGATCTGGGCCCTATCACAAGGTGTTTGCCATTAGAGAGATAATGAGGGCAGCGTTTTGGGGCTAGTGAACAACCTTTAACCACACCCTCGTTTACCTTAGGGATGTGGCATGGAATGATGCATCGTTCTCAAGGTCTATGCTAGAGACAGCTAGGAAAGGAAATAATGAAAAACACTTCTCATTATGTATCATGTATAGTTGTTTTGGTACAAGATTCATTTTTTAAATATTTGCTAGCTGTAGTTTGGTGTAAAAATTGCCATAGCCTTTGTTTTTTCCATTTGGTATTTGGTTAGGCAGGCAAATTTTTAAAATTTGTTAAGTTTGTACCAAAGTTCACAGAGTTACCGATTTTTTGCAAATCTGATGTGCATTATATGATTACAAATGAAATGCAATAACACATTGGTTCGTCCAGTTACTGAGAAGTGAAGAGGACTACAGGACACCCAACCTCCGGAGGCTTTGAATTCTATGCCATAACGTTAGAAGCGGTAGTATAAAAAGTGTATGGAAATGAAAATTTCCATTTGAATTCTTTACTTAACTGGGGGGGGGGGGGGGAGGGGGTGGGGGGGGTAAATGTTGGGAGAGGGAGGGAGAGGGGGGGAACGGGAGACGGGGGGAAAGAAGGAGATGAAAAGGGAGGGGGGGAGGGGGGGGGGGGGGGAAGGAAGGGAGGCCTTTTTTCTCCGCTGTCCCACGCTCCTGATTAGAATTCCCCGCCCATCCATCCCCACTTATCTGTCCTAATGTCAGTTTAAAATAGTTATAGGACTGGAACAACTGGTTACTCCGGGATGGGTGGATATACGATACACAGAGAAATTAGTCGTGGTGCTGTAAATGGTCCAGTGATCCGGGTAATATGCCATAACGTTAGAAGTCGGAATGTTAAAAGTTAAGTACAGTAATGTCAAATTGAAAGTTTCATTCCGTAGCAAGACCATGATTTTTGGATCAATACCCTTCGGACAGAATGACTTCGGAGAAACACTATTCGGGGAGGAACGATCCTTCGATTAATAAACATTAGGAACATAACTTCGGATGAAATCAAAAACTTTTCGGAGAAATAACCTTCATAGAGGACTGGAGGTAGTTACTAACATTTGAAGCTCAGTCATTTTGGCTGAATTTGGCAACTTTAAACCGAGCATCAAGTGCAACAACATGATTTTTAAGGTAAAGATATTGAAGAATATTTTTTTGTATATCCATTGCAGGCTGTGCAGCATTTACATTGTTGGGTTAAAATAATCACTTTGAGTTTTGCTTGCTTGCAGTTTTCTTCTTCAGGCAATCGTCATATAATAAATTTTAAGTGGGCCATTCATGTTTAGATCCGTTGCCAACCTATTACCAAATTCATTAGTAATTTCCTTTCACAGTGGTCGACTGAAAATCCATAACTCTCCCACTTCTTCTATCGTTCCCCCAACACTGTGGATTCTCAAATATGATCCGGCCAGAGATGGGTAAACGTCTGGCTGCTTTCACTGAATTCCGCAGTGTGTCCTTCTTGTGCATTGTTGCTGCAGTAGTGGGCGCCCAAGAGATGTTCCATTGTCTGTGGTGCTTGTTCCACAAACTCAGGTCGTGTCCTGACTCTGCTTTCAGGTATCCCCACTTCTGCAAGGAAACCTTAGAATCGGGCCAGTTCTGGTTCTCAATCCTTTGAGGCATCGCCAGTTCAGGCCATGAGAGAGTTGCTCCAATGGGAGATGCGCACCAGGTTCAATACCAATGAGTTTACTTGGTTATGGCAAGTCTTTTCTTTCCACAGGCGGACTCTCTTCAGCTCCTTAGAGACTGTTCAAGAAGTTGGACTTTGCTTAAAGAAACTCTCTTTCCTCCAGATTTAGGGGTTGGGCAGCAGATACCTATCTGTCCAAAGAAAACATAGGGTGCTTCACTTTAGATACTTGGCATCTACGCTCTGGCATGCTCGTTACGCTGACGACGATGTCTGGTGGAGCATTCCTGCTAGGAATGTATAGTTTTCCGTTGGTGTTGAAGGAGGCATCCGTGATAAGCCGGCAGGAGGGCCTTTAATGCTGAATCAAGCTTCTTGGCATTGGTTGATCTTCCCATACAGGGCAAGCATACTTCTGCCATGAGTAGCACAGGGCAATGCGCGGTCGATCTTAGGGTATGTGGGCGAGCACCCCCTTGTGCCATTAGTTTTTGTTCAATATGGTTATTGCGTGAACATACTTTACGGTCTTCGTCTTCTCGATGTGGGTCTTATAAAGAGAGTGCGTTCCTACGGTAACTCCTCGTAACAGGGTTTCACAGTGTGCTCCAGGGTTGTTTCCAACCAGTAACTTTAAGCTGACTGTGGCTTCACGCGTTGCATAGATGGAAGCACACACCTGTGTCTTTAGATGGATGTGCACGTAGGTGGTTTCCTCATAAGAAGTGAGTTTCATCCAAGCTTGGAAGTCTCTCTTCAAACAACTGTGAAAAAGGGTCGGCATCTTGGGCGCTAATTCCAAGAATCGTCTGGCATAAATAAAACGCAGGTTCCTCACTCCTAGGTTGGTCGTTGTATAGATGTTGTACAGGAGAGGTGCACGCACACTCCTTTGTGGTAGACCATTCCTGATCCTACTCCATCGGCTCTTCTCTTCGCTCCAGCTGAACAAAGAACATCCTGTTTGCCAGCAACAATCCTCGGATAAGGCTCAGTCAAGCGGACTCCTTGGGAATTTCCCGAATCTTATGGACGTATGCATCTGGTGATTAACCGTGTCGTACGCTGCGGATAGGTCAACGAACACATGCTCCCAGGTTACCATATAACCTTCTCGAACCATACTCAATGTGTTTTGCGTTAGGTTGAGTACTTGCTTGGCTTGTTGATATGTTGCCTGGCCGGCAACCTGCTTGTTCTGGTATGAGGTGGTTCGTCTATCACAGATGCAATACGATTGACAGAGACGTTCAAAGAGCTTCTAGGTATGGCTGAGGGTGGATATTGGCTGTACCGTCTTGGGCATTGGATGGTCTTTCCCATGCTTTAGGAGTGCTTTGAACCTAAGCAGTTTGTTTTGGACAGCCCACTAGCAAGCCCAAAGGCTATGACCTTTGAGTGGAAGCAAGGGGTCAACCTCAACAGACCTCAGAACTGGCGTTGGTCGTACAAAGACTTCCTTCACAAGATCGGAGGTAAAATTTTTCACCAAACTGCGTTTGTGGAGAGCCTCAAACCATTAGCCACACCATAGATGCCTGTGAGTCCTAAAGTCCCCAGAGAAATCCCATGCCTGATCAACCGTTGGATGATGAAACTATCACTGGCTAATACGGATCTCCACTGTGATTTTTGGACTGCCACGAACGAACGAAGGAGTGCCACTAACCTGAGCTTTCCTCCTCCAGATCTTTGGCACTGTGAGAAATAATGCAGCAATTGTAGACCTCAAGAAGCCAATTCCTTTTGCTACGGCCAAGATTTTTTAGTCTGCTCATTGAGTGTTGTCAAGGCTACTGCTGCCTGGTTGAAGTTTAGCATACCGGATTCCAATTCCGTCCATGTAAAAGGGGCGAGTGAAAACCAGGGTCGCCACTAACCTCTTACGGATTAGTTTGATCTTCTTGGGCTTCGTGCTGCCTTGCCATTTAAAAGCAGTTGGTGGGCAACTTGATTGGTGTAACATTTGGGCTCTGTGGAAGGTTCCTGTTGGATACCCTCGGGAGCTTCGGATGGTAGCACCATGCTTTCTTCTTGCTGTTATGGTCATATCGATGGAAATTCATTAAAGTATGCCAGTTTTTGATCTTTTCCTGGAGATCCCTCTCCGAACTTCCTCACCTTTAGCAGTTGTTTCATCAGCCGAAAAGGATCAGCCTCAAACATGTGATATACTCTTTGATATTCTCTAGCACATTCCTTGGAAAGGACTGGTATATATTCCGTCCTACAGCCTCTCCGGGTATGAATCTCCGGGCAGTTCTTGTTTCACTAGTGGGCAAATTGTCATAGGTTATGGGGTTTTGGAGCAATCCTCTTCACGTTGTGATCCAGGTCATCAGTGGAATCCTTGCAGTCGCTTGCCCTGTATTTAAATCGACGCTTAAAAGGCACTTTGTTTGGTCTTACTGCAGCGTGACTTGGATACCGATTGTCGATGTTGCGTTAGGTGGAACATCCTTTGCTACAGTAGGTTGAATATGTTTTTACACAAGAGCGAGATCCAGGGTTGTAACCTCTCTTTCGACGGGCGCTAATGAATGATGGCGGCAGCTAGAGTCGTGAAGGAGAAGTGATGTTGACTACTATCCATTCTCTACGCTTGTCCGTCGTTTTGAAGTCTACTGATGGAGGCTACATAATAGCCTTTGTTTCACAGCTAGTGAACCGTATCAGACAAAAATTGGACCGGATGTACGAAACAGTTCAGATGTTATAAACATTTGAATAGATTCCTCAGTAATTTTGTAAATATAGCACCACCTACAAGGAGTGCATTTTTTTGGTGACACTCTTTAAAAAGCGTCCCTTTATTCATCTAACAAATGAGTTTTGGAACCGTCTTTAATGCGGTGCCTTGTGTGATATTATCATGGTTATGTAGTGTGTTTATCATGTTTTTAGGGGGTAGTCACATGGTGGCCTATTGGCCTTTCGACTACTTCCTCCTAATGCCGTTTTTGTAATGGGGAGTAGCATTCACTTTATACTGTTGTGTAGTTATGGAATAACGAACCTTCACATCATCATCAGGTTTATTTCGTTAAGGGTTCCGATCAAGTGGTGTCAGATGGGTCGGTTACGGAAACTCTCCATATGAAATTGTCTCGTCAACAGTCAACAACAATAATGCTGAAACTATCTCATCACTGTTTACATTTGTTAATTTTGAAATTCTGTATCATTTACTTGTCTGCTCAGCATTTTCATTTTCATCACGCATACAGTCTGCAGACGAAACGTGTGTCCAGCAAGTGGGGATCTGAATAACACATGATTTCTAGGCATACAAAAGCAAGTCCTGGTAGTAAATACGCTATTAATCCAAGATAAATAGAAAAACCACTTGAAATAACAAGCCATAGCGAATTTTTCAGAATTATGTTTCCTAATGTTGTGCCAAGCAAGTATCAAAACTCCCCAAGTTTCCTGTCATGTGCTAATTGAGGAATAAAGGGGGTAAAGTGGTAAGGGGGCAAAATTTAAAAGTTCTAATTGTGTTACAAATGTATAACAATGTTTGTTGCATGCCCATAAGGATTAAAAAAGGGTACAGTTTGCCACATTTAATGGTTTAGGTTTTAATTAACTATATAGTTAACGATATATGGGGGTAAAGGTCAGAATGCCTCTGTATTCCTTCAATAAGTGTGTGCCACGTGTTCATCTATTTCATAGTTATAGGGCTCTTTATGACAGATTACTACAGGATCCTGGAAGGTCACAAGCCGCAGCCCTATACGGTCAATATTATGGGAGGGAGCAAGGGACTTGGGTCAAACATTCATCGTCATGTTCCCACTACATCTCAGCATTGACACCTTTAGTAGTTAGTCGACCCTCTACATAATGCAAGGTAGTTAGTGGTGTTAAATTGTGGTGTCACCTTTCAATAGGGGCCAATTTAAGTTACACAGGGTCAAACGTTTATATATTTTAATCCAATCAGTGTTGAACCAAATGTATGCCATATTGTCCGAGTCATAAGGTTCCACAAAATGTATCGTTGTTACCATCTAGGACAATTGTTTTTAGAAGTTATTGGTTAAAATGGCCAAAAATGCCTATTGGAATAGTGGGATTAAAAATCGGATTGGTTTTTGAAAATTTTACCCTACAATGACCTTGAACATTTGTTGGCCTGTATTCCAACTAAGGGTAAACGTAGGCAAACTATTCCTTTTCTGATCAGGCTGAGATGAGAGGAATACAATAGTCAATGATTTAGCCTCATTGAATCATTTTTTTAAAATGTTTACCCACCTTACTTTCCTTTAATTAGCACAAGGGGGACTTTTGGGGATTTTTGATATGTTGCTCTGCACAACATAATTAGAAAACTATCCTGAAAAAATCAGCATGAAATTATTTCCGCCTTCCGGTGCACAGATCTATAAGGTTTCCTGGGCAGCAATGGGAGCGAATGTAAATGGTATGAAAATAACTTACCGTTGACAGTGGGACCTTAAGCCTGTAACTTAAATTAATCGTATCCTTCAGTTCAACAGATCGTTATTTTACTCACCATATTGGAAATGTCACCGCAGTATTTGTCTTTAAAGTATCCTTCGGTGTTGGACTGCGTTAACCAGTTAGTCGGCAGGTCAACAAAGTACTAATGTTCACACTAAAAATTGTTGAACAGGGTTATTTTACATGGGCTTTCACAAATACAATAGGCAAACGACCTTGCCATTGTCCACATTCCCTGCACACGTCTGCAGTCAAAATCCATGAAAATCAAGCCCATGTTATCACTGGTTATAGCATATGAGAATTCAATTCCGTGATGCCGGTAAATGTAAGGTTCTACATTTTCCGTGGTCTTCGCTTTCTCAAAGAGATAGAGTAACACGTACACAGACTTTTTTGTAGCACAGAATTCAATTAATGATTTGGGATGCTTTAAAATTTTGTGGGACTTCTATAACTTCAGAGACCACGCTTTTTCAAAACTTAAAATTCGTCGCTTTTAATTCGTTGTTTTAGCCCCCAAACACCCTTTCACGTCATATTAGACCAATTTAGATATGTTATTGACATTTAGCAACAATAATACATGTTTTTATAATAAATTCAGGTATTTTGGACCTCTAATCAGGACATTTTCCAGAGCGTTTTCGACCAGTTATTGAGGTCACAGCGGTTGTATTGTCTTCTCGTGTACAAGAAAATAACGCATGTTGGCGCGACCTCCTAATTGACTGCATACGCCCGTTCGGAGTAAAAATCTTTCGGAGCAAAGACACATTACTTTTTTGGATCAATGAAACTTCGGAGAGAATGACCCTTCGGAGAAACGACTATTCGGAGGAACGATCCTTCAAATTAATAAACATTAGGAACATAACTTCGGATCAAATAAAAAACCTTTCGGATACAAAACCTTCATAGAGGACTGGGGGTAGTTACTAAACATTTGGAGCTCTGCAATTTTTGCTGAAATTTCACGTTGCTAGCATCAAGTGCAAAACAACGTGACGTTTAAGGTAAAGATATTGAAGAATATATTGTGTATATCCAGTACAGGCTGTGCGGCGTTACATTTTGGGTAAAATATCACCTTGAGTTTTGTTTTGCTTGAGTTTTCTTCTTCAGGCAACACGTCATGCCTATTTAGTCAACGATAATGACAACATAAAACAGTTAAAGACTATAGTCATGATCATCAGGATTATATACCCAAATCAACAACGGAGTACTGGTTGCTCTGAGAAACATTAACGAAATATTGTTTAATTTTAATTTTGTAACTTTCGGAAATTGTCATTTATTCCAAGGGCAAGACCAGTTCGTGCAATGAGTTAGATGAATGCATCTGTTATGTGCGACATGTTGCAGGCTAAATGTTTTGCCACTATCTTTGTCATTCGAGTAGGTAACTCTAAGCGCGAGTTACCTTTTCTGGTTTAACCCTAACTTTCACTTGACATTCTAACCTAGCACTTACCTTAATCTTAAAGGTCCCGGGAAATGAGATGATAAACCTACTCCAAATCTTTACGGGACATTCCATTCCAATAAACAGGGCCAGAAAAAAAAGAATACACTAACAGTGACATCATTAGTAAAACTATTGATTTTCAGTCAGTGTCATGAATAGATTCACACCAGTCACCTGGAATTTTCGATTACTCTCTGAAAAATCAATAGTTTCACTAATGATGTCATCACCAACCCAAATATTGAATGCTTTTTGGTCTCTCCTTGTAGACTTGACACAAACCACATCAAATCTATTTGCATTTCCTGGGAGTTGAAAATCCAAGGTATTCATATGTCACGTAACACATCCACTCGAGACCACATTAAAGGGAGTTTCCGTAACCTGACCCATCTGACACACTTTTTCTGACACACTTATGAATTCGGAAACCCTTCACGGAATAAAGCACAGGTTTATTCCGTTAAGGTTTCCGAATTCATAAGTGTGTCAGAAAAAAGTGTGTCAGATGGGTCAGGTTACGGAAACTCCCTACATGAAATGTCTCGTCATCAATCAACAACACTACACTAAAACATGTTTCATCAGCTGGTTACATTATGTGTAAATATCGAAATTCTGTATCATTTACTTGTCTTGCTCAAACATTTTCATTTTCATCAGGCATACAGTCTGCAAGCGAAACGTGTGTCCAGCAAGTGGGGATCTGAATTACACATGATTTCTAGGCATACAAAAGCAAGTCCTAGTAGTAAATACGCTATTTAGTCCAAGATAAATAGAAAAACACTTGAAAATAAACAAGCCATAGCTGAATTTTTCAGAATAGTTTCCTAATGTTGTGCCAAGCAACGTATCAAAACTCCCCAAGTTTCCTCATTGTGCTAATTGAGGAATAAGGGGGTAAAGTTTGTACAGGGAGCCAAATTTTAAAATGTTCCAATTGTGTTAAAATGTATAACATTGTTTGTGTCATGCCATAAGGATTAAAAAAGGTACAGTTTGCCATATTTACGGTTTATGGTTAATTAACGATATATGGGGGTAAAGGTTCAGAATGCTCTCTGATTCCTTTCAAAAGTGTGTCCACGTGTTCATCTCGTTGCGTATAAACTGAAAATATATATTTTAACAGTTCAAGTAATTCTCTTTCATAGTTGTAGGGCTCATTAAGGCAGATTACTACAGGGTCTATGGAAGGTCACAAGCCGCAGCCCTATACGGTCAATATTTAAAAGATGTAGATGGAGGGAATGATTTTATTTCACCTTAATATGACCGTACAACATGTACAAGTTATTTGGAATTAGTTGGATTAAAAATCGGATTGTTTTGAACATTTTACCCTACAATGACCTTGAACATTTGTTGGCCTGTATTCCCAAACCTAAGGGTCAAACGTTAGGCAAACTATCCCTTGCTTGATCAGTGAGATTAGAAGCATACAATAGTCAATGATTTAGCTCATTTGAATTATTTTTAAAATGTTTACCCCTATTTAAACCTTACCCATTATTCCTTAATTAGCACAAGGGGGACTTTCGGGGATTTTTTGATATGTTGCTCCTCACAACATTAATTTGAAAACTATCCTGAAAAAAATCAGCCATACTTTCTTTCCGCCTTCCGGTTACACAGATCCTAAAGTTACACAGATCCTAAAGATCCTGGACTAATTGGAAGAGACTGAAATTGTAGTAAATAACTTACCTGTTGGCATGGACATTAAGCCTGTAACTTCAATACAATCGTATCCTTCAGTATCAACAGATAGTTTAATTTACTCCACATTGGAAAGACACCGCATGTATGCTTTAACGTATCCTTCTGTGTTGGACTGGGTTAACATCACATTTGTCACGCCCAACTTTGTTTGTATTTGTACTAGGTGCAAAAAAGGTATTTGTACCTTTTGTGAATAGTTAATAGTGGAAGTAATGAATGCAGTTAGTAGTGTGGTTTGGTATGTCAATGAAACAGTTCCTGTAGGATTTTTTGTGCTAAAGTTGATTTTCTTGCTGTTTTTCATTCAATAGGGACATTCTGTCAGAAAATGATGGGGTGCAAATTTTCGGACCGCTGTCCCCTTCTTCAAGGAGGGGATGTTACTACAGGGAACATTTTAAAATCGAGTCAAAATGTGTTTAATGTACATTAACATGTTCGTCTCCTTATAAGGATTTCAAAAAGTATATATTTGCCTAGGTTCCGACCTTTAGCTAAAGCGCTATAGCCCCATAATGGTTCAAGGTCATCCTGGGGTAAAATTTACCCAATGCTCAGATTTTGTTGAAACTAGTGATAAGTTGTTTGTATTGGCTCACAGGATACAAAAATGTATTATTTTATAGTGTGTGACATTTGGTTAGCATAGCAAAATGTAGCAAGGGTCTACATGGTGTAATGGGATCACCCAAACCTGTATGTCGCAATGGGGATTCTCTAAAACAATTTGAAATACATTTCTGTTTCAGTAATGAAACAAGGAATCATTTGACACCACTTTCAAAACAACAGCGGCGCATTTACCCCCGGGGGACCTGACCATTATGGGGCTATACCGCTTTAACTAAAGGTGGGCAACCTATAACTTTTTTCTAATCCTTAATGAGGAGACGACTCCGTTAGTGTAGCATTAAAACAGCAATTTATGACTCGATTTAAATTGTCCCTGTATAACATTTCCCCCTTGCAGGAAGGGGTTATCCGTTTGAAATTTTGCACCTCATTATTTTCTGACAGTTTTAAGGCCCTATTGAAACCCAAACGCAATAACATCAATTTTAGCAATGAAATTCCACCTGAATACACACCAAATTCAAATTCAGATCAGTTTAATTAGCATCTCATCAGTCATACTTACAATAGTGATAAAATTCATTACAGAAATATAAAGAGATAAATGGTGATTGTTCAAACAGAATTAGTAAAGACATTAAAGGTGATCCTCATTGCTCGGACGGCATATATTAAACTATATACCAATGGAACTTATGACTTCAGGAATGCCAAAACTCTCTTTTCCCAAAAAATAACGCTAATATATCCGCTATACGCCAAAATTAACCCAATTTTCTTTGCGATTTTACGCCCCAAAAAGTACGCTTAAGCTTTCCTTCTTTGACCGTGGCAACTTCGTGTGACGTAGGCGATTGCACATTTCTATGTTGCGCAATGCATCTTCCAATGGAAATGAACCCCAAATCGCTCCTCTTACGCCGTGTTGAATTTCGCCATATAGCGACAAATGTTGGTTGACTAAGTTCCTTGATTTCGTAGATGGTAATTATAATTCCCTCCCTTCCCCTGCTTCATAAGTGTGCAGAAATGTGAAAAAATCGCTTGAATTCTCATCTCTTACGATGAATCGTGAGTAGCCGTGCAGAGCTCAGTGGAGGCCACTGCGTTTTTACCACGCAAAGTGTCAGATTTTGACCACCCTTCATGCTTCCTGGAGCATAAAAATAAAATCGCTGGCCCTTTTTGAGGTAGTGAGCGAATCTGCCCCTGGCGCATGGGTGTGGTAAAAACTTTACCGCGTGCGTTTAGTACAGTTTGTTATTTTTCCCCGTGGGATTTTTGTGTGCCAAAATTATTTTATTAGCTTACTTTGTCAATTTGGGGTGCTGATTACAAAAAATCTTAGGTGCCATTTTTTCAACCACGCCTTCACTCGCCATTTTTTGGATTTCAAAATGGCCGCCATTTTTTCAGTGATTTTTGTCCTAAATATCTCGGCTTTGGAGCAACATAAGAGGAGTAAAATGTGGTGGCAATACCATGTTTGTGATACCAGTGATTCCATTGAAAGCATCGGCTTACTTGTACTGGTTTGGCTGCCACTTGATTTCAAAATGGCCACCATTTTAAATTATGTTATGTCCTATATATTGCGTGTGAGCAACGTGGAAGAGTAAAACCCCAAAAACTCGTGGCGATACCCATGTTTATGATACTAGGGATTCCATTAAGAGCACTGGATTACTTGTATCTAATTTAGCTTTGCAGCCATCTTGGTATTTTCAAATGGCCGTCCATATCTTTACACCTGTTTTTAAAATCTCGCATACCAGTAATAAGCAGTCCTGAAATTGATAGCATTGCACGTCTATGAAGATTTCAATCAAAACTGCATGCCTATTTTTTCAAATCAAACTCAGCCACCATGGAAGATTTCAAAATGGCCGCCACTAGACATTTTTGATGTTTTGATTAATAATGTAATGTCAATAAATGACCCAATCTCAGCATATAAATTACAGATTCTACTATTTTTAACACTATCCTTGAAATACCTTACTTTTATCTGGAATGTCTTTTCAGTACATGAATATTATTTTCACCATACTGCGCTATTTCGGAAACTTTATTTGAGGTGTAGGCATTTAATCAATAATATTCGTAAAGCAAAGAGTTTTCACTGACCTTTTAGAAAGACACAACACTCTTTTCAGCAACTTGACTAAATCGAAGAGGATGTTTTTTGTTTTGCATTCCATCACAAGAAAAAATAAGGCTATTGAAATTCATAGAGCTTACATGACTAACATGGTTCCCCAGTGACCTAGTCAGGATACGAAACTTAAGCTTCTTTCAGGGCATTTTAGAGAGTATACTCATCTATGGAGCTGAGACTTGGACATTACCCAAAAGCTTTAGGACAGGAGCATGGCTGTTATATACAACTTCTTTAATAGTACTTAATATCAGCTGGAGAGAATCATCAGATCATATTTTCCAACAATTAGGTATACGTATGATACCCCTCTTTTTTCCTATCCGAAACATTAAAAGAGACGTCTCCAGTTTGCAGGTCACTGCACGCGGACCATTTACCAACCTCATCTTTCACCTGGAATTTTCTGGACACCACCTGTAGGAGGAAAACTTAGCCGTGGCAGGAAACTTCTTATCCTTATGTCATTTCTAAGTGAATCCAGCAACTCATGAATGATAAGGCACTGTACAAATTTGTCTCAGCTGATTTCTTTTCGACGTCCGTCTACGGAAGACAATGTGATGATGAGTCATGATAGCCTTCTGGACTTGTTACGTTGTAATCAATTGTGTTAGCAAAGTCACAGAGTGCTGTTCTTGGCAATGTGCTGGCATTTGCTGTTCTTGAGATACACCATGCACAAAAGTGTTTCATGAACATTTAACATGCTGTCCAGGTCGAACATCCTCACGAAATTTCTGGAATACACCCAGTGCGTCACAGCTTGAATCTAGCCTTTATCCACCTACTCTAGATATGCAAGCAATTTCCTCCCATCAGTAACCTCTAAAAGCGTGCAGACTAGTAGACCTATCTTTTTTCGCTTCCAACTGCTGCACCTCCTTGCACGTATGTCAATCGCGTGCTTCGCTTTTCCTTTTCCGGTGATAAAGTAAGATCTCCTGGCAGGCTGTTGTTGAACACAAGTCCCATGAGTAAAATGAAGACTCCGTGTCGGCGATATACTCTATAATCCCTGATGTCAGTCTGTCAGTCTTGGACTCTCAGTGCATGCAATTGGGAACAAGGTGTCTGCCTTCTCGTTTGAGTGCTCACCAATATTGGAGCCATACTTGAGGTGCCAACTAAGCTCCTCCGCTATCTTCATATCTGGATTAGAGTTTGCCCACGTAATCTACAGTTCCGAAAACTTTGTTGCAATATTAGACAGACGTGTTTCAGTGGTACTAATTTGATATTAGTCAAAACTCTGATGGTCAACTTGAACGGATCAGGCCAGCAGACCTTTTGCCATGTGTCTGAGCTCTCAGGCGTTATCATTATATATCTGTCGAAGATATCACATCCTCCGCATACCCGGATACATCTTACTGATTTCCTTCGAACAAAGGTGTTGGCAAAATAAGAGCAGTGGTACCATTGTTGGACCTTTAGTGATAACTCGAAACAACGGTTCTGCCAGGCGTGTATAATGCACAATTGTATTGGATCTCCAACCGCTTGATGCATCCGCCGGTGTTAAGTCTACCTGAGAGTTACTTGGCGGTTCCCTGTTAACCTCACAATGCATGGAAAAAGTACTCTGTGATTTGGGATTAGAAGAAAGCCATCGGAGGAGAGAGTGATCTGCGGATAACAGAAAACACGGATAGGCTGTTCCAATGTTGGTCCACGAACAGATTTGTGAATGGAATGCCCGACTTGGGGGGCTGAAGTCGTTCTTTTGTGAATTTTGTAGTTTCGACACCTTTTTGAGACTTTTTGATTATGCAAACTTGTGAAATCTAGCTTTAAAATTGCTTTTTATTTGGTTCAATCGGATATTGTGTTCCCAGAGGTCGGCTTATCATATCGGAAAAGGTGCGCAAAATTGAAGCGAACTATATTCTTCCTATCCCAATTGTATGTAATCATTTACTTTTGTATTTTATTGTTTTTAGGGCGTGATATTTTAAAAAAAAATGCCCATAAATATAAAGTACACAGAAAATAAGCAGTTTTATTCCATTGACATTGATGATTACTTTGTAAAAATATTGCCGCCACATTTTCGTGCGCTTTTTAAAAGTTTTAATTTGCATATTTTCAGCATAATTTAAATATTCAGTGTTTCAGATTTAAATGATATTTTGTCATGTTGGCGATTTGTTCGCGTCTTGATATGGTGCGCGCAGATTTTTTCAGTACGCAATATCCATTTGAGCTGAAATGTGGAATATGGGGCAATGTATGTATGTCCCGATTCTTACAGAGGGAATTTTTTGATTAAATACTGGTAACGCATGGAACGATCAATTTTTATACTTTTTTTCCCAAAAATCAACTTTTTTTGTTACTTTTCCCGGGTCATTTCTCGCGTATTAACATTCAGTAACATTTGGCTCTGTAAAAGTTTAATATACATGCTGACAACTAATACCAAGTTTGGTTAAAATAGGGCAAACCTGTTACTGAAAAAGACTGTGGGCGCAAAGTCACCCTTCTTAAAAGCAAGATGTTCTGTCCGTTACTATAGCACGCATGAAAAATTCGCCATTTTTTATTGGTGAAAATTAATGTACCATCAAGTTATTCAACTCGACCGAATGAAGGCCATCGGTGCTGTACTTTGGAAAATTGCCGTTACGACTTCAGCCTCCCCCTAGTCACCATGAAATCACCAGATTTTAGAGCTTCCCAAGTTTCTTGGTCAGTGCACTTAAACATCTTTATTTGGGCAAGACAAATTGGTACATGTCGAGCATATTTGTAGAGATCAGGAGCAAATTGGTATTTGACTTGCTCCCCAAGGGCACCGAGATCAAGCTCCCACTCTCCCTGTCTACTTGCTGGAATCAAAGTAGACTCTCTATCTGCTTCATATAACTCCGGAGAATTATTTTGCCATCTGCGGAAGGTCTTGACCAAGTGCAGCTCGGATCTGGTCTCTGAAGATTTACTTTACCTCTTCAAAGACACCCACCATATCTTCCTGTCTCATATGAAGCCTATTGTGGAGTTCGTGACATTTCAGGATTATGGTATACAAAGTTTTCTAGCTGCAACGTTGCTTCAAAAGGAGGTCATAGCAGACCATGATATTGATTACATGGTACTCTACACCACGCTTAAAACGCTTTCCAGTAAAGATTTGATGGATTTTCGATGGTGATTGGTGAAAAAAGACCAGCTTCAATGCTTATGGATTCAAGCAAAGCAAGCATGGACCTCACCAACTCTCAAAGCCAGTTGATATTTCCTGTTGAAGATTACAGTTTCATTGCTCTTTCAGGCAAGTCAAGATCAAGCGTTATGACAGTTTTGTGATGAGGACCTACAACAAAAGTGGATATTCATTGAGCAAGGCAAAGCACTGTAAGTATATAGAGGGCAGTATAATCAGTTTCCTTAACAAATCGGGTTTCCATGATGGTCACTGATGATAGTCCGGAGAAATTTAATCTGAACACTTCTGGCTTGCAGTACGCGGAAAAGTAGATCGAAAGCCTTGCAGTAGGTCTACTCGGAAAAAGGTTTTTCAGTACACGGAAAGGTAGATCGAAGACCTTGTAGTTCTCCTATAAACTTTACCCAATCTCTGTGTCCCAATTGCTCTACCCCTACGTCTTCGTGTACTTATTTACTCATAAATTTAATTATTGAAGTCTGATCAAACCAAGCTAAATAAAGTGGCTTAAAAATAAGTACTTACTTGGAAGTATTCAATCACATTTATTAAGCACTCTAATTGTTACAAACATATCAGATTTAACTAAAATATGAAACAGCTCCATCCTAGAGCAGGCCCCATGCAGTTTACGCAATGACATGTCTTTAATTATCCTGCCCCTAAATTTACCAAAGCGCCGGCGCAGGTGAAGTCGCACTGAGTCTGTTATGAATGGCGTCTAATTAGGCTTATCGGATTATAAAATCGACGGATAACGGATTATAAGATCGGCAGTTTCCCGTTTGGACTACGTATAATTGAAAATGGAGGCCATTTTGAAATTCAAGATGGCGACTAAACCAATTAGATACAAATAAGGAAATGCTTTTAATAGAATCCCTGGTATCCAAAACATGAGTATTGCCACCACTTTCACTTTTCCTACATTACTCAAAGCCCAAGATATGGGACAAATTGTCCATCATTTAAGTGAAAAAGGCGACATTTTTGAAATTTCCGAATGGCGGCCAACGCAAATTAGTGACAAGCAGGCAATGCTTTTAATGCAATCTCTGGTATCACAAACATGGTATTTGCCACCATTTTTTACTATTCTTCGTTGCTCATAAGCCGAGATACCGGACAAACATCGTTAAAATGCGGGCATTTTGAATTCCAGATTGCGGCCCAACCAGAAAAAAGAATCAGTTTACAGGTATCACAAACATTTGTAATTGCCATCATTTTTACACCCTCTACGTTGCTCATGAGCCCGAGATATAGGTACATATAATGAAAAAATGCCGGCCATTTGAAATTCAAAATGGCGAACTGAAGTCGTAGTTTGCAAAAATGGCACCTAGTTTTTGAAATCAGCACCCCCCAAATTGACAAATGTTATCCAAATTAAAAAGCAATTTTTGGCAAGAAAATCCCACGTTGGAAAGGAGTGATCATCTTCACTCTTGCTAGAGTTATTTTTCACTCTTTATTTAGAGTTGATCTCACTCTAAAGATGCGTCACTCAGATGGCACTTTTTTGGAGTGAGATTTTCACTCTTTTAGAGTGGTTTTTTCACTCTTTCGTTTTAGAAAAACACAGAAATCTGGAAAAGTGCAAATGCTATGCTGAACGTACGTGATTAGGTCCGAATTTGTATCCAATTCGTCATGTGGCATACACTCCTCAGTACAGAAATAAATTTCATGTAAATGTACCAAGTACCAATTTTAAGGGTCAAATACTGCCAATACCTGTTAAGGGTAAGGATTTTGACACTTTGTCAGACTTGTATACGGGGTGTTTTAGCCGACAAATTAATTGTTTATGTTACTCTTGTGTACTCCCATCATAGCGCGCATGATTATCCCCTTGTCAATGACCAGGACCCCCTCCCGGGGGGGGATTGTAGTATACCATAGGTAAACTACTTTCCAATTGTCCTACATTTCCTGGCACAATGGATGAAAATCAGGCAATGTTATAGCATATAGAATTATTCCGTGAGCCAGAAATGTTAGGTTATTCATTTTCCGAGATCTTCGCTTTCTGAAAACATAAGTCTACGTAACAACTTTTTTGTATATGTAGTTGACATCCGCAACAATACTACCTTATTTTTTAATGATTCAGTATTTTATACCTCAAATCAGAACATTTTCCAGAGCGTTTTTGACCAGCTATTGAGATCACAGTAGATTGGTAGGGTGCCGTCTCTTGTCCAAAGAAATAATTCATGCTGGCGTGATCGTCCTCTGTACATTTTATGGCTAATTTTATGGCCTACAGCTGAATTGCAAGTAAGTTTTGCTGAGTCAAATGAATTTTATTTCTGTCTGCTAATTATGGGTATTAAAGCTATAAAACATTTCATACAGGGGCACACGGCCTCGCATTCTCCGCTGTTGAGATTTGCGCTAGGGTTTCGTTTGATTTTCTCCAGTCTGTTTTAATGATTTCACATGTCTTGAAATAGAGTTTTTTGTTGAACTTCTATGTAAGTTTATCTTCTGAAAGAGTGAGAGGAGGAGATTTGTTAAAAGTGATAGAGAACAACAAGTAGAAGTGCAACCGCAGACCTTTACATGCCTGACTATCGTAAGCGTCCCCATAAAAACCATGGTTTGAATTTTATGTCGTGCACGACAGAAAATATAAGTCATCATCTTATTACATAAAGAAGGCGTATTCGGCTTATTTACTTCAGGCGTGATCTAATACATTGGTAAGCATTCAAAATATGCAAAAAAACGCTTCTTTCTGGAAATCTCCCCATGTCTCTTTAAATTGTTGACTTTTTTCATACATGATATTTCCTTTACGAGTAAAACCAGAAAACGTTGTGTTTCGTATTATTTCCAGCCGCGCGGCGGCGGGAGCATAAACATTTGGGGCGGGTAGCTATATTCTACACGTGTCCTGTGGCTATTTAAATTGCCATTAAAGAGTCAAACTATTTGCAATTTGTAGGAAAGGCTTAAAAGTGAAAAACAAATCGGTAGAATTCTCATAAGTCTCATACAACTGAAAAAGCTGACAGAAAAGGAAGAAATCAGCAGCGCTCAAAGATATGAATCGTCATTCAATTACTTGTTGCAGTTAGTGTCCGCACGGACAGTAATGACTAAGACATCAGATTTTGCCTTATTAGATTGCTTTCAGTCTTAATCACTTGCAGGGTATGTTAGGATACCTATATTGTGTTACAGACATTCAAAAATATGATTTTTGATCATTTTTTTTCGATTTTCTGATTTAACAAATCACTGATAGTGTCTTTAATAATCCATGGGCCAAGCAACGTAATGGTAGCCTGAAAGGTGGCAAAACGACACTTATTATCCAGTCTCTACCATTTCAGGTAGGGGAACCATGAAGGAATAATACAAGGGAAAATTTTCAAACTGCTTCAATCATTTGAAGAATTGTTTAGACTTCAACCACACAACATAACAGGATTTGAACCTGGGACCTTCGGTTTACTATTCCGATGCTCTACCAACTGAGCTAATGGGTCAGATGGGGAAGAGCAGTGATGTTATATCTATTGGCCTTCAGTACAACCCTGTTCCGCTAATATCTTCTAATCCAAGAAGCTTAGATGTAATTTTTAGAGGAATATTTTACGGAAACCAATTTCGAAATCAATTTAATAACATATGAATTTTTCACTGACTGTCATTTATGTTGTGTGGTTCAAGTCTAAAAAACTCTTCATAATATTTAATTACCCACATGTTTGAGATTATTTCTTCATGCTTCAATCATGTTGAAAAGTATACCACATCATTTGTTTGACAATATGAATTTCAAAAAAAGTATGCATGGTTTGTACTACGGCCTAAAGCCTCGGAATTTCTGGGTAAAAAAACAGCGAAAATGGGTAAAAGAGGCAATTTCATTTGTGCAGAGGTCAAACTCTACAGGTTTGTAGCTCTAATTTGAATGGAAAATGATGCAAAATATTGGTGCAACTTACAGGATTAAAAAAGGAATAATTTTGAGTACCTTAATTATTTGGTTAACAAAACAGAGGGCAAACAAGGTCAAAGTCGATCCATTGCATTCTGTGGATTAAGGTGGGGCTAATAGGATTAAATAAGGAATAATTTTGAGTACCTCAAATATTTGGTTAACAAAGCAGTGGGCAAACAAGATCCAGTGTATTCTGTTGCAATTTATATTTCAGACCCATAACATGATTTGCCGTATATCGCGGTAACTAAACATTTTATAAGATATTGAAAACTATCTCTATTGTAATCATTTTAGTCAAGCGAATGACTGCGCCTTTTTTAATCAAAATCACAGAGCAACGTTTAATTTTTGACAACCTTGCAATAAATATTGACTTTTTTTCCCTTTTTTGTACTGTTTTAGTCTCTTTATCTTTGAAAAGTCGGTTGTTGATAATCAAACTAGATCCTTTTTGTAAACCCTTATTATTAGAACAAACAACCTAGTTGCTTTCACCACATGATTGGATCGCTTTTTATCATTTTTTTTTTCACTAACATAAAGATTACGATTTTCAGTCATAGCAAGAACATTTCGAGTTGGTTTAAACTCTGTAGAAAAAATACGCAAGGAGAATGCTGAGCAAAGACTTCTACGTTACCGTGGGTTATCAAGGAAGTCTGTACCCCTGGTGCTGGATCCGGGATAGGCTTTTATAAACTCCATGCCAATAGGCCGGAGTCTAAGAAACAGCTATACTTTCTATATACTTTTCCAAATATCGTCGCTTTAATTTGGTTCCTCGGTAAGTCACGAATGTAATTCAATCGTCACGATCTTTCACTGTTGCTGAATATGTTCGGTTATAGATAGAGTCAATGTCCCTATGACATTTTGAACAGTTCACCCACTAGTCTTAGTTTTGCTATGTCTTATAATTGCGGTGATTATATGGCGGGTTTAGGGCATCCATCCGTTTGCTTATATTGTCCGGATTATTAAATATTTACTAAATCCCCTAATTATATTATGCATAGTTGCATAGATATATCTATTAGTTGTAATGATATTTTTGTGATATCACGGCAACAGCAAATTTGAAAAATAATTGGATTAATTTGCATCAAAGCATAAAATGGACAAATTATCAGGCTATTACTTTCTTTTGTCGTGTTTTGTTTGAGCGTCACGGTATCCTATGCTTATATAGTGTGTCACAATTTTTAAGAACCAAAGATTCGCCGTGAGATATTTTTTTTTTACTTTATATACTAAGACTTTGTTTATTCTTCAAGACGACTCTGGAATGCAGAAAAGTTCGTAAAGCATGCTGATTGTTAAAGGCACTATCAGTGATTGCTAATCATAAAATCGACAAAATCATCAAAATATATTTTTTGCATGTCAGGTAACAAGTACAGGTAATCCTAACATACCCTGGAAATGATAAGACCAGAAACAGCCTAATACGTACAATGTGGATAGTGTAGTCAAAAACTGTCCGACGGATACTCTTACTACAACACGAAATTGGATGGAGATTCCTATCTTGAAACACTGCCTTTTCTTTCCTTTTCTGACAATTCTTGGGTTGTAGAAGGTCTCTTATAGAATTCGACAATTTATCCCTTCAAGTTTTGAACTATTCCTGCCATTTTGAAATATTTGACTTAATTCGATGAATCACTGAGAGTGTCTACAACTGTTATATTAGCCACCTTTTGTGATTAATAATATTAGTTTTATTTCCCAATTTTACTGATAAAGATTCTCATGGAAAAAAGTTGTTTATGAGGAAAAGAGAAGATGGATTCCCCTATGTGCAATATTGAGATCATACAGGTGTTATTTACTATAAAGATTGTGCAAGATGATCAGGAATTCCCCAAGATGCTGAATTTAGAAAAGGAGTCAACTTGTTTATGCTTTGAGCCAAAACAGATGGCAAAATTAGGTAGTTTCC
>JAMKCH010066329.1:0-102293 GCA_023653785.1 Ophioderma brevispina
CTACTTCTCACTTATAAGGCTCCACAGCATGTCAACTGCCTTACCCTGAGCTCATCAGCTGTATTCACCACCGAGAGAACTTTGAGATCATCTTCTTGTCCGCAGCTGAGTAAATCATCCCACTCATCAACAAAGTTCTATGGTGATAGGGGATTCTTTTGCTTACGCAGGCAGCACATTTGTGAATAACTCCCTCCAGTAATCCGCTTAGTTCTCAGTCAACAACTATTTTCAAGTCACGTCTGAAGACATTCCTATTTACAACAACATTTTGGCTCCTGAGATTATCCCTGTTTTCTGATGCAGTCCCAATCACCCATCTCTGTGATTTTTGTTTTCCTTTCTTTTTCTTATTCTCTAACTTCATCCAATCCGGTTGTCTAGGATAGTTGGTTTCATCAGTTAGGTAGGGTGGAGGCATCTGAATCCAGGAAGATCAAGACTTAACCGAGGTCGCTTTGGGGTACATACACCCACGGAATCCTCACAAGCTGACGATTCATGGTGTATCCCCATATGTTCTAGTATGGAGGCAACTGGGTTGTCATTTCTCTTCTATCTGTTGTCACAATATATATGTTCTAATTTCTACTTATATATTTAAAGTTATTTCTAAATTGTGTATAATTGATTATAATGCATTGTTGTTTTAAACATTAGAATTTTATCTATATTTGGTTATTGTCGTATTAAATATTTTTTAATTGCTCCCAGTTCTATGTACAGCGCCTAAAGGCCTCTGCATTAGGCGCTATCTCAAGACTGTTATTAATTATTATTCTTTATGCTTCTGCATTGTTATCTTGCTTTGTATCCATTATCTTTATGCTTTGTTTAAGAGTTAAAGCCTTTTCACAAGTATTGTTTTAATGTGGTCTAAATGGCTTATTTTTTGTTAATTAGCCGGGAATCACCCGAGTTTGGCGGCGGGGGGGCGTGCTGTTATCTTTAGATCAGTACGCGTGGCTCTCGCGTCACCCCTGGGTTGCTTTCTGGTTGGCTATTTTAATTATGTGCAAGCTCTTTTGTATTGGTCTATATTGCTTTTCTATCCATTATCTTTATGCTTTGTTTAAGCCTTTTCAAGTATGGCTTTATTGTTTTAAATGACTTTATTATTTTGTACATTGAGCCGGGAAACCCGAGTTTGTTCGTTGAGGCGTTCTGTTGTTTTCTTCGTGAACATGCGCGTGGCTCCCGGCGTCCACCTGGTGCTTCCCGGTTGACTGTTTTATTTTGAGTGAGTTTTATTGTATTGATACCTTGCTTTGTACCTATCATCTTTATATATGCTTTGTTTAAGCTTTTTTCATTTTCAACTTTTTAAAGTATGGCTTATTGTTTTAAATGGCCAGTTCATTTTGTTAATTAGCCGGGAAATCGCCCGAGTTTGGCGGCGGAGGGCGTGCTTTTTCTTTGTGAACATGCGCGTGGCTCCGGCGTCACACCTTGGCGATTCACGGCTGCTGTTTAATTGTGCTTTGTGTATTATTATTTTTAAAGCTAATGGTTTGGGCTCATTTTTCTGTGTCTTATTGGTATTGACCCTTATTGTTTAAATTTTGGCTTATCTATTTTGTAACTTACCGGGAATCTCCTGTGTTGGCGGCGGAGGGCGTGCTGTTTCCTTCTGAACATGCGCGTGGGCTCGGCGTCACACCTGGGTGCTTCCCGGTTGACTGTTTATTTTGCTCCGGAATTTTCATTCCTTTTAGCTGTGGTTAATACGCTTAAATGTTTTTTAATTGTATGGCTTCATTGTTTTTACCATTTAGCTTAATCTGCTATGTTAATTAGCCGGAATCTTCCCTTCCGAGTTTGGCGCGGGGGGCGTGCTGTTATCATTTGTTCAGTACGCGTGACCCCGGTGCCACACTTGGGTGCTTCCCGGTTTCATTGTCATTGTATTTTTAATAATCATGGCTTTATTTCATTGTCTATATATTGTTTGAAGGTTTGCTACCTTTGGTGTATAATTATTGTGTCGAGAATCACCTGGCATGGCATTGGGGGTGTTGGTGCTGTTGCTATTGAATCAGTGCACGTGTCCCCCTGTGCCATGCTTGGTGCTTCTCGTTTGTTTCGCGCTACTTATATCTGGTACTTTTTCTTTGCATATTTGTTCAAATTTAATTGTTTTTTGTAATAGCTGGGAATCACCAGCATGGCCTTTGGGGGTGTGTGATGGTTGTTATTGAATCAGTGCACGTGTCCCCCTGTGCCATGTGTGGGTGCTTCCCGGCTGTTTTGAAATGGTTATTCTGATGTCTGTTTTATTGCGTGTTTTTGGCATAGTTTCTTCTGTATATTAGCATTGTAGGAATTTGTGTTTTTGTCAATTCTTTTGTTTAATGCTTGTTTTATAATTTTGTACATTAGCCGGGAATCGCCTGGTAATGGCATGGTGGATGTGTGATGACTTATTATTGAATCAGTATAACGTGCCCCCTGTGCCTGCTTGGGTGCTTCGCGGGTTGTTGGCTTCGTTATATCTGATCGGTAATTATCTTCTACTCTTATTTTAAATTAATTGAAAAAACTTTTTGTTTAAAAATTGTTCTGACTATGTGTTATTTAGCCGGAATCACACCTGTGTATGGCACTGGGGGTGTGTGCTGTTGTTATTGATATGCACGTTCCCCCCCGTGTCATGCTTGGGTGCGTCCCGGTTGTCGTTTAGAAGTGTATTTATTCTGATGTATGCTTTACACTGTTCGTGATTAATAATTGCATAGTTTCTGTATATTGGCATTGTACGATTTTGTGTTGGTTTTCAATTCTCCTCTTGGTTAAAACGCTTTTTTTTCAATGTTTGTATATTAACCGGGAATCGCTGGGTATGGCATGGTGGGTGTGTGCTGGTGTTATTGAATCAGTATACGTGTCCCCCTGTGCCATGCTTGGGTGCTCCCGTTTGATCGTTATATTTGTTCTTGGTATTTATCATCGGCTTTATTATTATTGAATTTGTTTAAAAATTGTGTCTGATTATTGTGTTATTTAGCCGGGAATCACCTGGGCATTGCATTGTGGGTGGGTGCTGTTGTTATTGGTTCGGTGCACATGTCCCCCTGTACCATGCTTGGGTGCTCCCCGGTTGCTTCCGTAAATGTTTCTGTAATTATCCTGTGCTATTTTTTATAAATTTATTTGGCTTAAAATGTTTGTATCACAGTTTATTTTGCTTATTAAAATATAATCTAAATGCTTAACTAATAACTGTCAATTTTCTTCAATTTGTAATATCTGGGAATCACCTGGGTATGGCATTGGGGTGTGGTGTTGATATGATTGAATCAGTATACGTGTCCCTCCGGTGCCATGCCTGTGTGATTCCTGGTTTGCTTTGCTTTAAAAAAAAAAAAAAAAAAAAAAAAAATTTTTGTTCTGGTAATTATTCTCTGCTAATTTAAATATGTCTTTATTTAGGAAGTTGTTATGTTTTTCTTGTATATTAGCCGGGAATCACCTGGCATGGCATGGTGGGCGTGTGCTGTTTAGTTCGTGCACCCAGGCCCCCCCTGTACCATGCTTGGGTGCTTCCCCGTTGCTTCCTTATTATTGTATCTTCTGAGTTCTTATGTACGTATTTGTTTCTGATTTAATAAACCAATTTTATTTGTATATTAGGCCGGGAATCAGTCTGGGACATGGCATTGGGGGTGTGTGCTTGTTGTTGTTTGTTTCAGTGCATATGTTCCCCGGTTTTAAAGCTTCTGTAAATGATTCTCCTTGTATTTTCTCTCATTGTATGGATGTTATTGGGGTCTTTTTTGCAGAATTTTTTTTGGGGTGTGTGCGCGGTAATCGCTGGGGTATGGCATTGGGGGTGTGGTGCTGATCTTTTTAATCAGTTTAAAACGCATGTCCCCCGATGTCTTCCCCAGTTCTTCCCGATTTGTGCTGTACTATTATGTTTGTTTTTTATTTTGGAGAGTTGTCTTTGGTCGTTGCATTGCAGTCGGTGCCGGAGGCGCCTGTGTGGGGGTGGCCGATGTTTTGGTGTCGGTCACCTCCTTTCGAGGGTGTGTCTGGTGGAATGCAGTGCCGCGTACTTTGACAGCTCCCCTTGTCATTTTGGTTGTTATTTAATGTGTATAAATGATCAAGGCCACTTTGTATAGGTATCATCAGATTCTGCCTGGTTTATTTATCTTTTTGATGTTTATTTTTTAATGTCATGTGCCATTTGTCTTTTGTCTCGTTTTCTTTGCTTATTCTGCTGTCCTTTTTTTATTTTTACTTTGTCTGGGCTTTATGGGGAATGCGGTTCGGTCGGCTCACCCTTCTGATGAACTGTCCTCCTTGTCCCCGATGTAGTCGTAGACACTTTTATTTTTATTTTGTTTGTGTGATTTTTGTAGTTTTGCTTTTGTCTGGACTTACTGTGGGATGGTGGTCGGTTCACCCTTCTGGATGGCCCGGCCCCCCTTGTCCCCTGGTATAGCCTTGGCACTTATTTTTCTTTTTTATTTTTGGATGGCGACTCGTTCGCTATTCCCTTATCTCTAATTGTTGTTCATTTTTGTCTATTACCTGATCATTTCCGTGCTTATTTTTTCGGCTGCTTTTCGCGATTTCTATTTTTTGGCCTTATTGTATTTTTTTGCCTCCTTTTTTTAAGATTTCGTGTCAAGCAGTAAATGTTCCTGTTTTGTGCTATTGTCAATACACCAGGCTTATTAAAGTGCAATATTCTCATTTTTATTAGATGATACTTTGTCACAGTTATATTGCAATTCCATTTTTTGTAAAATTCTGTCTTTGTATAGTTAGCGTATTGCAAAGGTAGTATTTGTATTAAGTGAGTAATAATTGTATACAGTGTGAGTCAATAAAAACCCTACATTCAGGAAAGATTTTTTCTTCAATGGTTAAACGTTATTTTTGCTTCAATGTTTGCTTTGGTTGTTTACAGAGATAAACAGGCTATCAGAAGATTTTTATTTGGTGTCTTTCGGGCTTTGGGTTCAGAAACTATGTCAATTTTGCGGAGAGGCCTAAAAATTCAGTTTGGCCGATTTTAGCCATACAATGCGGAGAGACTGACACCGACGTGTACCATAACACATTAAAGACAATTCACACATGCAATTTCAGATTGTATCGATTTCTTCTCGACAAAAACATATCAGTTTGTGTAAAATGGTCTATTTTGTAACATAATTATAAGTAAAAATCTTCAAAAAATTAAATTACCATTGTTCAATCATAAAGAGTCATTCATTGAAAATCACTCCATATCAATGTTTCAGTTCATGAACATAATGAAAATGCTCAGAAATTTTTGTTTTACATCTCTAAGGTAATTATTTTGCACAAATACAGTATACTCAGCGTCCATAAATTGCAAGAAGAACTAAAGCTGAAGTTTTCTGTAAATAAATCGGAATTAAACCTTAAAATTCATTATCGCACTGCTGTTTTCAAGCGGAATACAAAACTTTCTATAGTTTCACTTTTGCTCCCACGTTCTTGTATGGTTAAACCCCATGAAATCTTGCTGACCAAATTACACCAGGCTTCGTGAATTCTAGTTAGGAATTGAACATTTTTTACTTAGCCATTTTCTTGTAATTCTTGGGATATTATTTTTATAATCCTTTTCAATTACTTTTCCAACGTTCGTAATGTTCAACAAATAACTTGTGTGTTGTTAAATGTTTGTAACTCAAATCACTGCTGAATACCATGTTACTTTATGTAAGCGAGGATCTTTGTTGGCTCAAAACGGCCACCCACCAAAACACAATGTTGACAGTCTCTCAGCAAAAAATAGGCGTAAATTCTTTCCCAAAGTCTAAATGACACCAAATAAACGTTTATCTGAAACATTGTTTATCTTTCTTTATAACCATATCAAAAACATGTTGGAGCAAAAACCAATTAACTATTTTAATATTTTTTTTGAATGTAGGTTTTTTTTTACTCACACTTGTAGTATATTGTATCGTTAAGTGTTAGTTTTGTATAAGTAAATTGTTAAATTGTATACTGTTTTGATTGATTTGTGGCTAAAGGGCACCCGGTGGGGGTTGTCCTTCTTTGAATTTAAAAAACACCAATCCATTGTGTATGCTGTACCGTATTAGAATTGACACCAGCAGATTGATAGCGCACCACCCCTTCGCATTGCCATGGCGACCGAGGGGGAACTTCCCCACGTGAACCTCGGCGTAGAGATGATGCACGATAGGCAAGCTTATCAACCGGATAATAGAGAGCAATGGCGGGAGAGCATTCAACAATGCACTGGTATATAAATGATGCTGATATATCATTGACTGTTACTGCGCGGCAGGGCAGTGGAAAGAGAAAGACAATTGGACCAAGACCATATTGGCAGGCAATTGTGAAAATAACTGGAACATGGCAAATCACCCTCAAGGACAATTTATAGCATGAACAATTGGTTACTAGGCGGAATTGGATTCGCGAGACAAAGATGTGGATGTGCGTATGGGGCAAAAAAACATCGTCACCCGTATCATTCTTTGGCGTACCTTATTACGGCAGCAATGACATGATATCCAGGCAGGCTGCTTGGAATTGGTGTCAAGCAGGTATCTCCTCTCATAAGGAAAAAATACCAAGACTATCCGGAGATAGAGTGCGGGATTTTTCATTGTAGGGTCGAACTAGCGGAAAACATCAAAAAATCCTACCTGACGCTACCCGCACATTGAAGGAGCTAACCTTCAGATTAACCAAACAACGGACAATTGTAAAGTCGGCAACTGTGCCTTAATGGAGGCCACCTAATTGAGATCATGCACCCACTAGGCTGACATGTACGTCCTGTGGACAACGTGGGAACATTTGGTCGCGGATTGCCCTCATAAGCCTGCGAGAGCAGAATGTGGACGACACTGAGTCTAAAAATTCGGACAATGAATACGATAATGAGACTGAACACAATCGGACAATGAGGAACAAGCTGTCGTGCTGACAGAAATGGAAATGACAGTGCGGAGGCTTCGGAGAACTCGTCATTGACGAAAGATGTAGCAGAGGAGACTGGCAATCGGGTGCGCAATTAGTTAGGGAGGAGCAGTCGGCTGAAACAGCACGTCCTGATGTGAAACCGGACAACAAGAGTCTCGCAGGAGTTACAACCGCTTGTGATCCCAGAGACGCCAGCGGAAGATGGAAGAATACAATCCATCTGAAGAGCCGCATCAAACCACCTATAAAGAGGCAGAAGATGCCCAGGAGCATTTGTGCTGGTTGAAAGATTGGGCCTGCGGCCCTGAGTCGCCACAAGCTGCTAAGAAGAGGGTAGCCGTCAGGATTCCACCAGAGATATGTGACTGAAATAAATTCAGTGCATTGAGAGAATCTTGATGATGATTGAGTCTCTCATGTAGTGTGTCATGGCTCCGGTCTCTTTTTCATCTTCTCATTGGCCGCTGTCGATTATTTATTTTGTCAATTGTAACGGCTTGCGTTCCGTTCCAAAATTAGAAAATGTTTTTCACTTCTTTGCAGTTTTTTCGTAATTTTGATGTTATATGCGTTCAGGAAATATTTTGGGATGAGAGTTGTGCAAATCTGTTGTCAAAACGAAAATCGGACGGTGATATATATTTTCCAAAATTAATGATGTAGTAGGAGTAAGGGTGTTGCTTTTTTATTTGTCATGGATTTGATTGCAAAATGTTAGATAGTAAAGAATTAGAGAAAGGGAGAGCCCTGGAAGCCACATTGAAGTTGATGATGCAGTTTACAATGTGTGTGATTAATGTGTATGCCACCAAATATAGTTTCAGGGAAACGTTTGAATTTATTCAGATCTAAACAATGTGGTCGTCTCGGATAGAAGGGATTTTGACAATAGTTTATTTGTGGGGACTTTAATGTTGTTTCTGAGGGAGGGATAAATCAAATTCGGCTTTACTCATAGACCCAATCCAGGGCAAGTTTTCGAATTTTTTTAACCTCAAATGGTCTTCTCGATTACCTGGCGTTTTAGACACCCCAGTGCACAATTGAATTTAGAGAGAAGACATATCAAGAATAAATGATGCAGAGCAGGATCGACAAAATTCTTAGTTTATCTGCGAATTCTCATGTATTTCAAATTCTGCTATAATCCCTTTTGTCTGGAGTGATCATGATATTGTGTATTTTATGTTATACAAGATCACAAGATCATTTCAAAAGCCTTATCTGCTAGGCTGACTAAGGTTCTAGGCGATATTGTTTCACCCGATCAAACCTGTTGCGTTAAAGGTAGGGATATTTCGGACAACGTTTTAGCCATGAGAGATTTAATTAATTATATTTCTATGTCCTCAAAATTGATCAGGAAAAAGCATTTGATCGGGTGAATCACCGCTACCTATTTAAAGTTCTTGACAAATTTGATTTCCCATCATATTTCGTTAACTGGATCAAGATTTTTTATAACGAAGTTACTAGCTGTGTCAAGATTAATGTTTTTTTAACAAAGTATTTTAATATTTTCAAAAGGGATCCGGCAAGGTTGTCCGGTTTAAGTGCGATTCTTTATGTCTTGACAGCGGAACCAATGCGTAATTACATTGTAAACAATTCGAATATCAAGGGGTTTTCTGTCGCCGATGCCAAAGCAACTATCTTTCAACATGCCGACGACCCTATTTTTTTTGTCCAAGACGCTGAGTCAGACAAGTTTTCCGTTCATTCCAGCGTTATGGAGAGGCCTCTGGGTCACGTGTTAATTATGATAAGTCTGAAATTTTGCCTTTAGGTAATTCTGATTCTTTCCAAGTCGAGGATCATAGCCCGCGATTTGTTAGTTCTGATCATACCAAAGTTTTGGGTTTACATATTGGAACCAATTCTGCAAAATGCGAGCAAGAAAATTGGAGGTCTATTGTGGATAAATGTAAAGAGGTTTTAAATATGTGGAGGCCCAGGGATCTCTCCATTAAGGGTAAAGTTTTAATTGTGAATTCGCTTATAGCTTCCAGAATTATCTATGTTTTAAATGTGTCTCATTTACCAATTTGGGCCATTTCTGAGCTTTTAAGGGGCCATTGTCAATTTTATTTGGAGTGGCAATAGGCCCAAAATCAAATATTCAGTTCTAATTAGCCCAAATTAGTGCAGGTGGCCTAGGGCTAATTGATCTGGATCGCATGAAATGTGCTCTTCGTTGTAAAATTATTAAGAAGCTCTTCGATATCGATCATCCATTAAGTCCAATTGCTAGAGCATTAATTGAGTATAACTTATCCAAGTATAAGGATTTTAAGCTGGGGCGTGATACGTTTCGCGTTACCCTTGATCCGGCTCATATGAATAAGTTGCCTTAATTTTACTGTGTAATTCTTCAATCCTGGGTTAATTTGACTAGAAATAATTACAGTAATCCAATCAACGTCTCGGAAATTTTGGTCCAACCTCTGTTTGATAATCCATTTATTGGCTTAAAGCCCATTCCAATATTTGTTACAGGTGGTATTATCAGGATTAGGGACATTATTTATGAATATGCACCAGGTTTCGTTCCGTCAATTGCTATTTTGGAGTTAATAAACTCCCCGGGTAGTGAAAAGACAGTTCCAAATTTATATGAAAAAATCATTGCTAATCTCCCCCGGTCTTGGAGGAGATTAATAAATTCTCGTGCGCTGGCCGATATATGGCTCATGATATACCTGGTTGCTATTATTTTGATAAAGAAGGCACCAACCAAATTGATATTTCAGGCGTTCAAACTAGAGGTTTTAATCACTTTCTTATGGCAAGAGATGCCGTGGTTCCGTCAGGGCTTGAGTACTGGCGAGACCAGTTTGGGGACTGTAATTTGAAAATCCCCTTTACAGTTTGTTTTGGGGGACTGAAAGAGCACTATATGGGTCAAGTTGATTTTTTTGTTGTTCACAACGCCTTGTATACCAATGACCGGCTGTATCGATTAGGTCATGTTCCTGATGATCAGTGTGAGTTATGCAAGGGTGAAGTAGAAACACTTTGTCATTTATTTATTGATTGTTCTAAGGTTCGCGACCTATTTGTTTTGGTATGGGATTTGTGCCAGACAATTATTGGGGGTGAGATAGTCGAGAATTTTGTAAAAATTGTTTTGTTAGGCTATAACGTTAAATCAAAGAGTATTTACAGTCTTGTTAATTATGTTTTATCTAATTATAGAAACGCGATCTGGTGTGGTCGCAGGTGGACCAAAAAGGGTCAAAATGTTCGCTTGCGCTATATATTTCGGGGTCTGATCAAAAAGAGAATGGATCTGGAGTATAATAATGGTGTGAGGAATGATACTCTCGACGTTTTCTTTCAGAATTTTGGCATTAATGAGGCCCTCATTGTGCGCGATTCTAACGATTACTATTTGGCTTTTGATTAAATCTTTGTTTTCTACATGCGACAACACCATAGTTTGTAGATTGTGGATCGGGTGAACGTCTTATGTTATTGAATGTTTTTATGTAGTATGTATGTTAGGTTGTCAACTTAACACCACAGACTCTCGATTTTGTATCGTGGTTCTACGATCATAACTTTTTTATTCTTAGCTAATTTAAGTTGTACGTTGTATTTAATGTGCCTTATGTAACTTTTATGATCTGCTGCGATTTGTGTGAATTGCTGTGTTATGGGGTAATCCGGTTGCGGTTATCCCACTTGAAATAAAAAAAAAAAAGATCATAGGGCAACTCGGTAGTAGTTGTCCTAAATAAATTAAAAAAAAAAAAGATGTGTAGTATCTGTTCTTTCAAGATATAGTTTTGATCTTGAAGCTGCTACGAGCCTGCCTCCCCCATGGCTGCCACTGGGAGGTTCTTCACCTTCCGATTCATATCCAACACCAGCGCAAAGAAGAAGAAATGGAAACTTGGCTGTGAAGAACCCAACGAGAGACGATTTAAGGGAATGAACAATTTATATTGCTGACTACAGCTTTACCCACCAGGAGTAACTGGCTGAAGTAGGGCTAAAGGTCAAGGAAGAAGACGTGGAAGTGAAGTTGGTGTCGCGTAACATCGTCACTGTTTCTTTTTTCGGCGTTCCGACATATATCTAATGATGACCTTTCGGAGAAGCTGTTAGATTTCGGCGTTGCCCAAGAAACCTCCCATGAAGAGGAAAACTTATGAAGACTACCCGAACATCGAAAATGGCATAGTGTTCACAAGAGTGGAACTACCCCCGAACGTCGTCTCGCTACCATACGCGACGAAAGTCAGAGATGTTTATATCACACTGAAGCACAACAACCAGTCCAAAGTCTGTAATAGAGGTCTTTCCGCGGATCACCTGGCTCGATCGTGTCCAACGGGCAGACGCTGTTTCCTATGTAACCTCCCTGGCCACCTCCAACGGGACTACCCGGATAGAGAAGTAGAAGGTGAATCTAACGACAATGACAAAAGTGAAGACGGCGGCGTTGAAACGGCGGAAGAAGATGAGCTGGATTCAGACGAGGCTGCATCGGATATTGACTGGGTCGCAGAGGTGGAAACTGCCGATTCCTCTGCCGACGAAATTGACAGTGTACACAGCTCCAGTACAGCACTCGTTATTGATGAAGATCGCGCGAAAGAGACTCCGGAGCGCGGTAACGCAGTGGACGATCAAGCTAGCGGATCTTCAGCGGGAACGCAATCGGAGGACCGCGCGGCTGTCCTCCCAAAGGGAAGCTACCTCCGAATACTTCGGAAACATCCGGCAAGACACAGAGACTCGCCTTAATGTGCAACCGTCTGTTGATGCCAAGGAAAATTCGGCGAAATCGCTCAAGAGAGTCAGATCAACCACTACAACCGATGAAGACAAGGATGAGCAAATACCCGACACCAAAGCCGGAAATAAGCATAGCAGAAAGAGAGTGGCAATTTACGTCACCAAGGCAGAATGATCTTGAACTGGTCAACCGCTATGAAGCATTAGCGGAGACTGATTATGATTATGTAAATTTCTCCTCATGTTATCACCATGGCGTCCGCGGCTCTTCCCATTTTCCTTTTTTCATGGCTTTTTCTATGGTCTCCATTAACTGTTGTGGTTTACGTTCACTTGCCAAACTTGATGTTTTTACCTTCTTTAGGGTTCATAAATTTAATATCATTTGCCTTCAAGAGACCTTTTGGGATGATAATTTAGTATATTCTGCTGTTAAATCAAAATGGGATGGCGATATTTATTTTTCAAACACTAATGACGGGGGCAGAAGTAAAGGGGTAGCTATTTTGTTTAGGAAAGATTTTGACTTCTCAGTTAGTAGTGTGAAAGAAATTCAAAAGGGAAGAGCCTTGGAAGTTATATTTGAGATTGATGATAAATGTTTTGTTTAATCAATACTTATGCACCAAATAATTTTCGTAACCGGTCTAATTTTATTAATGATGTTAATGACCATATCTTGAGTACTAGTCCTAATGTTGACAACTTATTTGTGGTTGGTGATTTTAATTGTGTCACCCATGCAAGGGATAAGTCCTCTCCCCTGTATGCGGACCCTTCTGTTGATCATTTTCATAAGTTGGTCACTTCAAATAGTCTTTGAGATATTTGGCGCTTGCAGCACCCTAATTCCATTGAGTTTACTTGGCGGCGCTTTATTTCTAATACTCTTATCCAATCCCGTATTGATAAAGTCCTAGTTTCTGTTAAAAATGTTCATAGTGTCTCAAATTCTGCTATAATTCCTTTTGTTTGGAGTGACCATGATCTTGTTTATGTGTGTTACAATCCTGATAATATTACTTTAGGAGAAGGGATTTGGAAGATCAACAAAACCCTTCTCCTCGATGTTGATTTTTGTGATTCTATTCACCGTTGCATTTCGAAATCTAAGTTAAAACCCAGTTATCATAATGACATCTGTTTGATATGATGAATTAAAAAATGATTTCAGAGATATTGCCATTTAGTACAGTAAGAAAAAAATCTCGCAAAAAAACTTTTGGTTAAGCGTATTAAAACGAGTATTAAAAAATATAATGATTATGACTTGTCTCTTGTTAAAATTCTCGAAAGTGATTTGAAGACTTTGGAAGAATATGAGTGTAGGGGGGCTGAAATTCGGGGTCTCTAATATTTATCTTCATGAGAAACCAAATAACTTTTTTCTTAGTCTGGAAAAGTCGAACCAGAAAAATAAAGTTATCTCTCGTTTAGTCGGTCGTAATGGCACAGTTTTTGTTACTTCTGATGATATTGTTAAGGAGGCCAGAGATTTCAATGCTAATTTGTATTCTTATGAAGTGCTCGATGATTTTGAACAAGACAGATTTATTAATAATATTGAAAGTAGTCTAAATAATGATGATTTTTCCTTATGTGCAGCAGAGCTGAGCCTCTCCTAGCTACGTGAAGCTCTGTTCAAGATGGATAGCAATAAGAGCCCTGGCTCGGACGGGCTTACCTGCGAGTTTTATCGCCACTTCTTTAGCGAGATCGGTCCCGAGCTCCTAAGAGTAGCTCAGGCAGTTTTCGAGGATAAAATTATGCCTGACAGTATGCGGCATGGTATCATAACACTTGTCCAAAAAAAGGCAACAGGGCGGCTCTCGGGAACTGGAGATCGATCTCGTTATTGAATATCGATTATAAAATCATTACAAAGGCGCTGGCCGCCAGAGTCTCCAAAGTCCTTATAAATATTGTACCTCCTGAGCAAACATGTTGCGTTCCAGGGAGAGATATCGCCGACAATGTACTTGCTATGAAGGATCTTATTGGGTTTGTTGAAAATAATAATTTTGACGGTATATGATTAAAGTTGATCAGCAGAAAGCCTTTCACCGTGTTAGTCATTCCTATTTGCTAAAAGTCCTCAAAAAGTTTGAATTTCCTTCCTATTTTATTGATTGGGTCCGGATTTTATATACTAATGTCAATAAAAGTGTTAAGGTCAATGGCTTTCTGTCTGATTATTTTGATATTTTGAAATGTATTAGGCAGGGATGCCCTTTAAGCGCCATATTATATGTTTTGTCGGCTGTGTCGCTGCGCAATTGCATTGTAAAAAATCCAGCTATCCAGTGTTTTAATGTTGGCAAAACCCAAACAAATCTTCCAGCATGCTGATGACACCACTGTGTTTGTCAGTGACCAAAATTCTGTTCATGAGGTTTTTAACGCCTTTCAGAAATACGGTGAGGCCTCTGGGTCCAAAGTTAATTTTGACAAAACTGAAGTTATCCCATTTGGCAATTGTACCCCGTTTCAGTTAACTGTGAGCCGCAATTTACCGATTTGGGTACTTCCAAAGGTCTTGGGGTTGCAAATTGGGACAGATGAGGGCAAATGTGTTCATGACATTTGGAATTCTATCATCGCTATATGTAAAAAAATTATTGGTACATGGAAACCCAGAGGCCTCTCCATCAAAGGAAAAGTCCTTGTTGTCAATTCTCTTGTCATTTCTAAAACAATTTATGTGTTGAATTTGTGTCATATGCCCAATTGGGTTCTTACCGAGCTTAAGTCAGCTACAGTAGATTTTATTTGGGGCGGGAAACGCCCCCGTATCAAGTACTCGGTCTTGATCAGTCCTATATCAGCAGGCGGTATGGGTCTCCTAGACCTGGAAAGAATGAAATTTGCGCTTCGATGTAAATTAGTTTAAAAGCTTTTCGATCCAGAGTATTCCTTAAATCCGTGTACTAGGGAGTTAGTCGAGTACAATTTATCCCAGTATGGTGGCCTTAATTTGGGGGTTAATACTCTGCGCATAGAAAATGGTTTATTGACAACCCGCAAAGTTCATCCTTTCTATCAGGAAGTTATTAAAGCTTGGAATGTGCTGAGCAATGGCAAATTTGTTGAATCTACTGAATGGCGGGAAAAGGGGCAAAGAGTCTCTCTTAGAGTTATATTTGGTGCTTTTATTTCCAAACGTCTGAAACTCGAATTTAAGCATCATACCATGAATGATACTAGATATGTTTTCTTTGATACCTTTGGTATCAACGAAGCCCTTATTTATCCATTTGGGGATAAATACCGTATTGCTTTTAGTTAATTGTTCCATCCAATTCTGTTTCTTTCCGACTTCTGCTGTTCGGGCGGTAAGTGGTGCGCTTGATCCATGGCTGCGGCCCATCGCCTTGGGTATTGGTGCTGCCAGCGGTCGTGGTTAAGCGCGCCCTCACGGCCTAGACAGCGGGGTGTCAAACTGGGCAGTCATTACGCAGTTCATATGCTTCATTCTCATTATGTCCAATTTTTGTACTTTCTGTCAAATTTTGCTCACGCTTCCTTGTAAATTATGCCTCGTTAGTTGTAATCCATGTCCAGAGAGTGAGGGTGCAACTACCCCGCGACTTCTTGTCGTGATAGGTTACGTCCTCTCACCTGGGCGATGCAGAGGCTTATTGTGAGCATTTCCAGTGTTCTTTTAACACCACTGATTTTGTATACTTGCAATCCTCGACTGGGCGTTTTATATTATTCTGTTAGTGTATATGATATGATCTTAATAAATGTCTTTGTAGTGATGTTAATAGGGCAACTCGGTAGCAGTTGTCCTAAATAATTAAAAAAAAATCATGTGTAAACCTGTCTTCAGTCGTATTACACTTTGCGACCACCCCCTACCGAGCTTCATGGCGACCGGGGGGGGCAGAAAGAGGCAGAGGCCTCAAAACCTGCCCCGAAACGGGGACCAGCGATGTGGAAGAAGATACCAAACCAGTTCATCCAACCAAACCAGCCCAATCAACTCATCCGGAACCGACCAGACCAGGCAAGCCGAAACCAGTCCATGATGATCCACCGGACCTTGACCAATCCTCACCGAACCATGACCAATCCTCTTCAGCCCGTGTTCAATCACCTGTCTTCAATCATTCACCAGTCCGTGACGCTAATTCTAACCAATCATCGCCCGCCAAGGGCATCCTCCACCATCTCCGCTTCCTGCGCGTCGGGCTGCTCAAGGCCACGCCCGTGCACCGGCAGCTGGCAGGAATGCCAGCAATTCTACACGTGGGCCCATTAGTACATCACCTGGTCATCGCAACAATCCAGCGCCACGTGGACATCCGGGCCCAACGCCCTCGTCATAGCTGCTTTCATGCATGAAACTGGGACCAACGGAAGAATTCTCGGTTTAGTTAAGTTTAATGGCCAGTGGCAGGTAACTCTTAGTGAGCAAGCTGATCTCGACAGCCTTGTCCTTTATGTGTTGGTAATCGATAACGAGGATGTCGAGATCAGCCTGGTCACTAAGAAGGTAATGACTGTATTCTTTTTTTGGTGTACCGTACTGGTGGACACTGAGATTATCCACCAATTGCATTAATTTGGGTGACCCAAATCTCCCCCTGGATTAGGAAATGCTTAACTGACTTTCCCACCATTGAGATGGGAATTGTGCACTGCCGTGTGCAATTCCCTGATCAGATTAAGTCTCTTCCCTATGCCACTGTGTCGAGAGACGAGGTTCAGATAAGCTAATGGACAGGCTAAGGTCTGTAATACTTCCTTTCTGATGACGATTTGATCAGGTCTTGTCCAGACTGCAAGTTTTGTCACCATTTGATGGCTGAAGGGTCATTTTTCCGAGCCTTGTCTGATCGCTCTACTGTTGAACGTCGTCATCTTCCGAGGGTGAAAGGATTCGGAGGTCTCTTTATCGGCTGCTAGAAGTCCTCTGATGACTCGGTACCGAGGTAGGAGGGCGGCTCTGGAGCCGACGGGGTGGTGAGCCCGCAACACATCCACCAACATTTTTCCCCAACGCGGACGATTCATGGATTATCACCGTCCCTGAAACACCGATGGATTCTGTGGCCCCTTGACCCCGTTTCAGATCACCAGGGGTCAACGGTGAAGCGTCCGCGGTCGTTCGCAACCGAGGACGACGCGTGGTGGTCCCCGACCAGGAGGAGGAAAACGGTTTGCTCCAAATAAATCCACACACCTAATGACCTGATGATGTTGGTGTAACGGATAATCTTTTAGCGTTAGAAAATGTAAAACTCTGCTATGTTCAATATGGTTCCAAAGCTTTTTTTCTCGTCTGCGTCATGGCGCTGTCCACAGTAGTTTCTATTAATGGTAAACGGTATGCGTTGACAGAGCCAAAGTGGCAAAAAAACTAGTTTTAATTTGGGAAAATTCGGGGATATAATTTGTTTACAAGAAGCTTTTTGGGACGATAACTTCAATAATTCTTTCGTTAAGTTTCAATGGGATGGGGGGTATTTTTTTTCTAATTCCGCGCAGTATCACTCTAAAGGGTTTACTTTTTAGTTCGTAAAGATTCGGATATTAATTTTAGAAGGGTCCATTTGAAATAGACGAAACATGTTTTCACGCTTTTCAATGTCTATTGCTCTAATAATTAAAACCGACGTTGTTTTTCAATGAATAGTGAAAGGGGGTTCCTAGGGACCCCTCCACAAGTGTTTTCGCGCTGGCCGCTTTACGCGTTGGATTTTGCGCCGAAATATTTGTAATTGTCTGACTTTTAAATGCGCTTCTTTTCATACCAAAATAATTAAAATTGGCAAGCGTTAATGAGTTAATTAGCTGGGGGTCCCATGGACCCCCCCCCTTGGTCACTACGGAAGTTTTCATTCAGAATATTTTTAAAAATAAGAATAAGAAACCAAGAACCCAAGCAATTTTTTTTGCTGATATAAGTTCACACATTACAGTAAAGTAAACAATTATTAGTAACATTAAAAAAAGTAACCCTTTATGTGCTGAAAACAAACAATTTCATCATGATTTTTCCAAACCGTTACTGTAACAACTCTATGGGAAATGCGTGCATTTTTGCAACTCCGTAAAAAATACCGATTCCCTAAAAACTTGCTCGTTTTGTGTTAAATATATGTAATTTGGGTCTTCTAGAAAGATATTCAACATACAATAGGTTTTTCAAAATGTTTGGTGTAAGCGCACGGCTTCATTTTAATTTTCCGCTTTTTTCCCCACTTTTTCGCGTGTTTTGAAACAATGTTTTGCCCCTACTTTGCAGCCAAAATAACAAATTTCATTTTTGTTGCTGAGTTGGGTTTTCGTATGACCCTTCACAGGTGGTATAAATTCCTGCCAAAAATTCCCTCGAAAGTGGGTTCCTTTGGGGGGGTCCATAGAACCCCCCTTGGCACCCACGGGAGTGAAAACGCCCTTGGTCCCACTTAATGTTAATGTGTCTTCTGATTCAATTAACAAATCTTCGCCTTTGTACGCTGATCCGTCGCAGTCGGAGTATTTAGGCATTGTGCGGGACAATTCATGTCTGTTCTGGCGGGAACAAAACCCTTCCCGCCGTTCATACTCCTGGCGACGGATTATCCAAGGTCGATTGATTCAGGCCACATTGCCATTTTTAGTTTCACATTCTGTTTCAATTTTGTTAAATCGTCAGCCATGACCCCTTTCACACCTGGGGACCATCTTGGTTGTTTGTTAACTGGATTTAAGTCGGGTCGTCCCGGGGTGAGGGGACATGCCTTTTCAATAATTGTTAAGGGTGAGGATTTTGTTTTGGATGTCAAGATTTGTATTGATTTAAATGAAGTTAGAGCCCTCTTTTGATTCTGATACTTTTATATTTGGTCTGAAGCTCTCAAATGCCGTCTAAAAGAGATACCTCTCAAGTATGCTAAGCGTATCTCTAAGCAGAAAAAGAAATCAAAAAAGTCTCTTTAGTTTGTCCCGTATGAGTATAAAAAGCTGCTAAATTTCCTAATTATGATTTATCTTTGGTTCAACATTGAATTAAAATCATTTGACTTAGAGGATGTGAGGGTGCCTTAGTTAGGAGTAAAATAGAGATATTGAGTTCGAAGGAGAAATCCAAATATTTTTTTATTATAAAGCCATAGACTAAATCTCATTTAATTAATAATTTAATTGGTTGAAAATGGTACTTTCTATTTCGACTAGCGAACATATCGTTAAAGAAGGGTTTGAATTTGATTCCAAATTTATTCAACGGATGAACCTTGTGATTTATCTATTCAGGATTCTTTTATTGATAATATTTCCTACTAGTTTAAGTTCTGATGATTTCATTCGTTGTGATAATCCTCTTACTTTAGATGATCTGCGGGAGGCCCTTTTCAACATGGAATCCAACAAATCCTGGTTGGGATGGCTTACCACAGAATTCTGTAATTCTTTTTTGATGTTTTAGGTCCCCCTTTTTAGGGTGGCTGAGGTATGGTTGCGAGTTTCCGTCTGCCTTTCCATGTCGCAGGGGGGTTATCACCTTGTTCCGAAAAAGGGTGATAAGTCCTCCCTCAAAAATTGGAGGCCTATTTCGCTTTTAAATATCGATTAAAAAATTATTTCGAGTCCTTAGCGATGCGTTTAACCGAAGTAATGCCATCTCTGATCAGACTTGTTGTGTGCCGGGTCGCGACATTGCTGACATGTCGTAGCGATGCGCGACTCGGTGAGCTGCATCTCAGATCGGGAATTAGCATGTTTTTTAGTTAAAGTTATCGCAAAATGCCTTCGAACCGGCGTTACCACCATAATATTTGTACAAGGTTCTATTCAAATTTGGCTTTCCAGAGGTTTTTATTCGGTGGATTTCGACATGTTTTTATTCTAGTGGCGAGTATTTGTGTTAAAAGATTGAATGGTTTTTTGTCTGATTTTTTTTTTCCAAATTTGAGGGACTTCGTCCAGGATTTCCCCTCAAGTGCTTTAATGTAATGTTTTGACGGCCAAGCCGCTCAGAAATGTCATTGTTACCATTCTCAAGTTAAAGTTTTGACATTTCTGGCGCTCGTGCCCTTTAAACTGTGTAACTGCTGTGTTTTCGATTGTCCAATATAGCGTCAGACTCAAAGGTTAACCTTGCAGGCAGAGTGCGGCCCCTTGGCACCATGGTCGCTGCACCTCGGGGTGGGGGTTACCAGTTAGTCATATCTGGCCCCACGGAGGTGCTTGGTCTTTTTATCGCGATGACCCGACTGCTTGAGCGGGACAACTGGATTCCAGGTTTTGACAAATGTCATTAGTAATTATACACCTGGGAAGCCAACAAATCCCATATTAACGCTAAAAGGAAACATTCGCCTATTTGTCAATTCCGTAATGAATATCTCGTATTATCTATATTTTACCTGTTAAGTTTACCCTGCCAAAATGGGTTATCTCTAGTTAAAATCTCAATTTTAAGTTTTTATTTGGAACGGGAAAAACCCCCGTATCAAGTATGAGGTTTTAAACAATTCTGGTGAGTCCGGGGGTCTTGGACTGCTCGACATCAATAGAATGCGAGATTCACTCAGGTTTAAATTTATTGTGAAGCTCTTTGATGTCGAGCGGCCCTTGAAACCGGTCACTAAGGCTCTTATGATTTACAATTTAGACAAATATAACAATATGTTTTGGGTACTGATGTTTTCCGCCTAGTTTTATCATCTAATATGATTACCAAATTACCCAAATTTTATTCAGAAATGTTAAGAGCTTGGATGAGGGCGACTGCCGGGAAGGTCGGTCCTTTGTGTACGGCTGAGTTATTACGACAGCCACTCTTTTCCAACCCCTTTATTGTTAATGTTGTTGGTAAACCTTTATTCAGCTCTGTTTTTATTAATCACGGGATTTTAAGGATTAGTGATATCATTTACGAGTGTATTCTGGGGTTTTTAACTTGATTCTTTTTATATTTTTTAGTGCTTACTCTAACCGTCATATTTTGTCATATTTTGTATCAAATCATTTCCTGTATACCTAGAAGATGAAAAAAAGTTATTACTTCTCGCGCCCTAGCTTACGCTCATTCTGATGAAGCCAGTATTCATTTTTGTTTTCGTTTCTGGGGAACCTTTTGATATCTGTCGGGCAAATACTCGCTCGTTTTAAATTTGGTTTGTACCAATTATTTCTTTAAACAAATATTTTACGAAATGGGTCTACATGACCATCTTATGTAAATTTGTGTTTCCACTGTGCGAAATGCATCAAATTTCATAACCGTGTAATTGTTGTGTAACAAATGTGTACCCTTGCATGTGTTAACAAGTTACAAATAAAGGCATGGTGCATCGAAGCGTGTGCTCCGTGGAAATGTTTAAAAAAGATCATTTAATAGTTGCTTTGATCTTAAAGCTACCACATGCCTGGCTACCTTATGACTACCACTCATGGGGGAGGTTCTCCGCTCCAGGATTCATATCCAACACCACCACAAAGAAGAAATAGAAATTTGGCAGTTAAGAATCCAACCAGAGATGATATGAGAAAAGGACAATCTACATTGATGACAACAGCTTTAGTTATTAAGACTATGGACAAGGAAATTGGAAAAATGGCTAATTGGCGTCGACAAGACCGGCCTTACGTGGCAGATCACGGTGAAGAAAAGGAGGTGTCAATGTGGACAAAGTGGGGCTAAAGGCAAGGATGAAGATGTGGAAGTCAGCTTTGTGTCACGAAACATTGTCACGGTATCGTTTTTTGGTGTCCCGCCTTGCATATCCAATGACAATCTCTCAGAGAAGTTGCTGGACTTTGGTATTGCTTAAAAGGCTCCCATGAGGAAGAAAACCTATGAGGAATAACCTAACATTGAGAATGGTATAGTGTTTACGAGATTTGAACTTCCGCAAAATGTTGTTTCGCTGCCACGTGTGATCAAAGTTAGAGATTTCTATATTACACTTAAGCATACCAATCAATCGAAAGTGTGTAATAGATGCCTGTCCGATGATCATCTGACTCGCTCATGTCATGGGCAGACGCTGTTTTACGTGCAATCTCCCTGGTCATCTCCAACGGGACTGCCCGGACAGAGGTGGGAGGTGATACCAATGATGATGACAAAAGTAGAGATGGTAACGTTGAATCAGTTGAAGTAGGTGAGGTAGTTTCAGAAGGATTCATCGGACATTGATTGGGTTGCAGAGGTTTATGCTGCTGATTCCTCTGCTGATGATGAAATTGATAGCGTGCAAAGCTCTAGTGTACTCGTTATTGGTGAGGATCGTGTGGAACAGACTCTGGAACGCAGTGACGCGGCGGGTATCAAGCTAGCTGCGCTCCTGCGCGGGGAACACTTCTAAAGGGAAGCTACCCCGAATACCTCGGAAACATCCCGAAATACACCGAAAGAGACCCGTCGTGATGTGCATTCGACCTTTGCTGTCAACGAAATTACCGGGAAATCGTTCGAGAGCTAGGTCAACTACTAAAACTGATTAAGGACGGGGAAATAACCGAGACTAAAACCGGCAGTAAACACAGAAAGAGAGTGGCTAAGATGAAATTCCCACCCACAAGGCAAAGCGAAGCTTGAATTGGCCAATCGCTTTGAGGCGTTAACGGAGACGGAGGATGACTGATTGTGTGAATTTTGCCTCTTTTTCATAATGACGTCCAGGGCTTGAATCGTGTCATGGCATTCTCTATGGTTTCTATATATTAACTGTTTACGTTCAGTTGCTGAACTTGAGAATGTTTTCACTTTTTTTCGTAAATTTGGTATTTGCCTTCAAGAAACATTTTGGGACGATAATTTAGTTTATTCTTGTGTTAAATCAACTGGGATGGCGAAATTTATTTCTCTAATATTATGGATGGGAGTAGGAGCAAGGGACGTCATTTCTCTTTCGAAAGGATCTTAATTTTAGAGTTGTTAAAGCTGTGCAAGTTGAGAAGGGAAGAGCCCTGGATCTCCTGGTTGAAATAGATATTAACCAATCGGAAAATGTTTGTATATACACCTAACAATTTCCGTGAACGTGCTATATATTTTTAAAGTATTAATCACCATATTTCGACTGTTAATTTTGACACTGATAACCTTTTTGTGTTGGGCGATTTTCATTGCTTTTTGAATGCTAAAGATAAATCTTGCTCTCTGTATGCTGTCTCCTTCTTGTAAATATCTTAAGGATCTAATTTCTTCCAACAACTTATGACATATGGCGGTCTTTACACCCTTAGTCTCTGGAGTTCACTTGGCGACGGGTTATTAAAAAAAGATTAGTTTCAGAGTAGAATTGATGTAATGTTTAGTTCGAGTATAAATTCTCATTGTGTTAGTAATTCCTCTATTTTGCCGTTTTGCTGGAGTGATCATGATTTGGTTTATGTCTGTTACAAATCTCCCAGTGTTTATTAAAAGCCCAGGTTCCTGGCCCAACAGAATCTTCTTTGATGATGAGGATTTCTGCAGTTCAATTTCTAAAGTATTAATCGTCCAGAAATAAGGCAAGTTATGAAAATAAACCCTCTGAGTGGTATGAAGACCTTTAAAATGATTTTAGAAATATTGCAATGTCATGGCAAACGTATGGTTAAACAAATGCGGAAGGTGAAAAGAGATTTGCAAAAGAAAATCAAGCATGAATGCAAAAAGGCTTCTCGCTATTTGGATTATGATATCACTTTGTTGAAAAAAATGGAAATGAATTATCTGTTGAAAAGTCGGAATGCAAAAGGTGCTGCTATTAGGTCGAGAATCGCAAATATTAAATTGGGTGAAAACCAACAAAGTTCTTTTTTTAGTTTGGAAAAGAGCGTTAACCCTCGTCTACCTGAGCCATTTTTTGTAACGAAATTGCCGAACCACCCCCCCCCCTGTGATTTTCGTTACTGAACACCCGATTCCTGTAAAATTTGGTGCCTGTATAGCGTAGGGTTCCTTCTTTCCATTGGTTACCCAAAATAAGTAATAACATCACCATTATGACGTCAGCATGACGTCATATGCTGAGGAAAGTACGAAAATACTGAATATAGGTGGAAAAATGGATATTTCGCAATTTAGCGACTCAAACACCTATTATAGCTCTAAAATCTGTCATTATATAAAACTAGTCATTTCCACATCAAGTAGAGTCAAAAACAGCATGAAAATCTGATTTTCCTAACCCTTTGGCGAAAATGAATTTTTCACTGTTGTGTGTCTATGGAAATGGCAGTTTGCAATATGCAAAACTTTTGAACGTAGTGAGTACTGCTAGGCATGTTGGTACGCATTTGGAATCAATGGAAAGAGGAGGACCATAGCTATCAATTGGTATCCAAATCAAGTGCTGTGATGTTCCTGGGGTTGTGTTAGGCATGTTGGTACTATTCTTCCGGAGGGGGTGGTTACCACCCCTATCCATCACTTTGGGATCTGCACCCTGTATCTTACTATACCCGGGATGTTTGTTTTTGGATTAAAAGGAGCGGAACATGTCAATTGACAATTACATTAAATAATTTTGACACAAAAAAAGGGGGTTTTAGCAAGCGGGGAAAAACCTGAAGGGGGGGTGGTAAAACCACCACCACCCCCCCTTCGGTAGACGAGGCGTAATAAAATATGCTGATAACTCCTCAAGAGAACTTGACCCAAGATATCGGTAAGGAGGCTTATGATTCTAATCGGAATTGTTCTACTGTCACTGTGATCTTGATGTTCAGGATGCTTTTTATCCAACAGCAACGAGTTTATACCAATCACATACATAGCGTTGATCCTAATATATCAAATTCGCCAGTGAGGCAGAAAGAAAACTGTCAATTACCTTCCTTGATATCTCTGTATTGTCGTCCCCGGATGGTTCACTCTAAGTTGAAGTATATAGGAAACCTACCACACTGAGGCGATAATGTTTTCATCACATCATCCACTGGAACAACAAACTCATGGTGTCAGAACCCTGCTGTATCGCGCCAATCCATCGTTTAGGACCTACAGATAAGGAACGGAAATGTGCTCATGGAAAAAGCGCCCTAAAAACTGTGGTTCTCTAACTGGACCTACTTCGCGACACCAAAGAATCTAGCCTACCAACTGCACCTCGAGAAACGGGCACCGCAATGGACTTTTGTCACCTTACCCTATGTAAAGGTCTTTCAGTAAAACTACGCAGGGCTTTTACAACCGCTGGGGTTTCTACGACTTTCAAACCGGCCACTCACTTCGACGGGCATTGTTGCAACCTAAAGACCAGACAGAACCCAAGACACTCTGGTGTGTTTACGAGATTTCATGCTCGGACTGTGATATCGTGTACATAGGAGAGTCTGCCCAGAAATCAGCGTGAAAAAGACTCAAGGAACACATCCACATCTAGCAGCTCTAAATCCGCTGTCAGATACCACATCTCGGCCTGAATGCAAGACCCACGTAAGTGACATTTTTGTCGAAATGAGGTTTTGGTGAATTTTGAAATAGGAGGTACTCGCGGCAAATTTAACTGTGTGTGAAGATTGTAAGTGATTAAAAATTTTTAATTACAAAAAAGAAGATAACGTATCTGCAATTCGCTTTTCCGCTTAATGCAAAACAAACGTAAGCGGCACTTACGTTGGTCTTGCATTAAACATATTTTGTCCCTTTTCAGTGCACGACCAACGTAAGTGCAACACTTACGATTTCCGTCTTGCATTACTTTGCACCTTTTCAGTGCAGGACCAACGTCAGTGGCCACTTACTTGTCTTGCATTAAGATTTTGTGCACCTTTTCAGTGCAAGACAACGTAAGTGGCACTTGCGTTGGTCTTGCATTAAACATTTGCTCAGTGCAAGACCACCGTAAGGGCACTTAGTTGGTCTTGCACTAACCTATAAATACTGATTTCACTTACGGTTCTCTTCTTTTGTAATAACTATTTAATTACGTGGTCAAGTAGAAATTATTTAATTTTGTACCCGCCCCACCTCAGACCAATCAACCTTTCCTAGTGTATCCTAGCATAATTATGGACACCCACCTGTAAGAATTCAATAGAACACAAAATTGTTCTTCCTGGCAAAATTAGTCAAACTGCACTTACGTGGTCTTTGCATCAGTCGACGACATGTTATAAGGAGCAAATGCACCAGGAATTGATTGGAAAACGTGAAAGGTGCGTTTGTAGCGGAGGCTCCGGTGAAAAATTAATTAAATGTCCGGAAAAGTGGGCGAGAGGGTGTGCAGTTGGGCCACTTGGCGGGTGTAACCCATACAAAACGCAAAAAGTAACCCTGATACCTTATTAATCGGGGGTCCCGTAGCAGGCAACTGGGTCTCACTATGGACTTACTCAAGGAAAGTCCCTAATTGATGGGACGTAACATACATGACTCACATCTTAACATCTTATGGACGTCATTTCCCCTTGACTTTCTGACGTCATAAAAGGAAAATATTCCCACCAGTATCCGGAAGTACCATCACAGCACCACCATCTACTGATAGACGCTAGTCGGACTAGCGAAAAACGTTCAGCTGAGCGAAATCATTTGTAGTGTTGAATGTAAAAATAACTTTCCAGATTTATTTACCACTACGTATGGTAATCCATTCTTATACCCTTTCACTTTGTTTTGGTGGTTTGAAAGAGCAATATATGGGGCAGATGTCTTACTTTCTTGCATCCTGGTTTATTACCGATACGTCTATTTCAGCTTGGCCATGTGCCATCGCCTAAGTGCACTTTGTGTGAGGATAAAAATGAAACGCCCTGGCCATTTTTTGTTAGAGTTATAGATTCAAGACATTTTAACTTTTGACCGGGATCTTTGTCAAACATTTTCATAAAGAAATTCGTATTAATGATTTCTTGAAAACGTGTCTTTTTGGTTTTGCATGTGCTTCCAATAATGTTGGTATTTGATCAATTTTTGTCCTCGCTAATTAACGTGGGGCACGTGGCTTTAAAAAAAAGGTCACATTATCTGTTATATTAGACAATATTCATAAAGAAGACCTTAGAGTTTTGGAGTAATCAGCTCATATTCTCACTCATTCCATTGTCCACTTTTTTTAGATGGGGCATTAACGAAGCTTTCGTGTACGGGAATTGTGCATTGTAGAGTATAGCCTCTAAACCAGCCCCGACGAGGGGACCAAATAATAATGAATACGGAAGAAGATTCAGACCAGCAACTTCACCAAGACAGATCAATTGAACCAACCAGGCCCAGACCATAGCCGGATTCAGCTCAGGAAACCAGTCCACGACCAATCATCAGTCCACGACCAATCAACCGCCTTTACCCTGACCAGTCCCCTGGGCTATTCGACCATCAGACAAGACCAATTCTCCAGCAGCTGGCAGAATTACCAGTAATTCACCACGCGGACCCATTCATCGACCACCACCTGGATATCGGAATGCGGCGTCACCCCGTGGACAGCCGGGCTAACGCTCAGAATGCTGAAGAACCGCTAACAACTCGCAAGACAACAGGAAGACAACGAGGACCACCACCGGCTACCCAGCGGTTCGCCTATAGACAGCGGACTGTTGTCATCGATGTTATACCTCACCCACGGATATCGCTGCTTTTAAGGCCGAATTGGGGATATGGTAGAAATCTGGGTTTTGGTTAAATCACACTCTCAATGGCAGGTAACCCTAAGTGACCAGGTTGATCTCGACCGTTTAGTTTTTATATGGCGCGTGATTCACAACGAAGTGTCGAGGTCAGCCTGGTTACTAAGAAAGTTGTAACAGTGTCATTTTTTGGTGTTCCATAATTGGGGAGTTTGAGGTGGAAAAAAAAAAAAACAACGAGATTTTGTTCACCAAGTTTACGTAATTTTGTGTTACCCTAATTTCACCCTGGGTGCGCAAGTGCTTGACCGACTTTCCATCTATTGAGACGGGAATTGTGCATTGTAAGTACCTTCCAATTCAGGTCAAATCTCTTCCATGTGCCACGATTGTTTCAAATTAACAATGGGCAGCCATTTTGTAATTATTGCTTATCTGATGACCATTTGATTCGCTTATGTCCAACCGCAATTCTGGTCACCACGCTCGGTTGGAAGAGTCATTTTTCTGAGACTTGCCCTGATCGTGCTGGTCTTGAACACTTGCCATCGGAGTCGTCGTCCTCTGAAGGTGAATGGGATTCGGATTACTCCTTATCCGCTGCGCTAGCGTGAGGAGTCTTCGGTGACCTGGTTTTACAAAGTTTTCACTCTTTTTTCTTTCTTATATCCTTCTCTATTTCTTAATTTCTGTAACACTTATGTAAGGTTGTGTCCTGGCCAAAATGGAGTAAGCAAATCTTATGTTGAACACCGAGAAATAGTCTTGAAAACTTCGGCAGCCTCAACGTCCACTCACTTATATTCCATATAAATGATTCCCAGTTCTCTATAACACGAAATCTTTAATGAAGAAAACCTTGTCTCGTGAAGTTTAACCTATTGGTACTCCATATTGACAGCCGCGAAAAACATTACAAAGTTACAGTTGGAAGGAACGTAGAAATAATTTAGTTTTATACTATGACAGCGATTCCTGTGTTAGCACGGTCAAAGTTCCAAGTGATCGCAATGCAGAAACAACCACTGAGTGACGGGTGATTGATTATTGATAAAGCTCGGCGACATGAATTGGGATTAATCGTAGTTCGTCCATGAATAGATCGTCCAGGATTTTCCCGTTCGCCGTTGACCCCTTTGATGCTGCCGGGGAGGAGGGGTAGTTTCCTACAAGGAGAAGAAAATGGCGAGGAGGTGGTTTGCGATACACACAGCAAGGAGGGGCCTTGGCAACACTAAAACTACATTTCATCAGATGATGGGTTCCAGTATGATCATCATTTGAAAGCGACTTATGCGAAATCATGTGGCGTTCAAGTAATCGTATAAACGGATCCAACGTTTTTGGTCATGGAAGTTATAAAAGAATCTATACGTTGGATGGGGTACATTTTTTCAAAGCGGTAAAACGAGTTGCACTCCTCTTGTCTTCGCCAAACCGATTATATAATAAAAGATAATAAAGCCCTCTGTATTTTTTTTGAGCAGGACCTCCTACAATCAAACGTCAACAAGCATATGTCGATGCACCAGGACAATCTCTTAACAAACTTTGGAGTCATCCTCTCAAAGCAACACCAATTACCAAAACCTGGCTTCGATTATAATGCCCAGACATTACATTCCCATTCCATCTGATTCAGATGTGACTTTCAAGAGCCAAAACCCCATCACAAGATGCCCCCACCCCCTTACAGCAAGAAGCAATAATGTATTTAGTGAATGCAATAATTAGGGAATGTTTTTGGGATGATGAACATATAAATGATATGAAATACTGTGATTTTTTTCCCGTTGAAGAATGTAAAAGAATTCTCAATGAATAGGCCCTACCCGGAGGCCCTAAACATTACTAACTCAAGGGTTCTATTTTGGGAGGTGGTTATGGTTTTTATGTTAAAGTTATCATAAATGAGATTTAATCATATAGAATCTATTAAAATAAACGTATCCACTATTGAATTACATATTTATGACGGAAAAAAAGTATGGAGCACTAGCGCGTCCACACAGAGTAACCTATGAGGCCAGATTAGGATACCAATTATTTTATTACATTAGGCCATGTAGCTTTATAGGAATTTGAAAGCGTTGGATCCACGCAATTTTTAGGCCATGAGATTTATTCATTCACTTACGAATATTAAAAAAAATACGTCTTTCCACGTCACCTACCGGTCAGCCACCTGCGTACCACAGGCTTAAAAAACTGCGAAAAGGTTACAAGCTGGCCATATCCACTCATTGTCGATTCTTAAGAAAAAAATAAAATCTGTAATATCCTGAATTGGGGAAAGATTTTGTTTATATCCTCTTTACCATGGTCCCTTCACCTGGAGTGACATTGACTTTGGTTGAGAATTTAGAATTAGAATATTTTTGACATGAGGAAGAATGCGAAGGGGCTTTAGTTTTCGTTCAAAATGAAGATATTGAGTTTTGGGAAAATCACTTTTTTTTTATTTAGAACCATAGACAGAGAACCATCTTTAAATTAATTTCGGAAATGTTTCATCGCTTTTTAAAAAAATGAATTGTTAAATTCGGTTTTGGATGAGTTTGGGCGAGCCTCTTGTCCAATATGGACCCTAATAAGTCTGGATTTGGATGGCCTCACCGCTGAATTCTATTAAGTTTCTTACTGACGATTTTAACCTCCCCCCCCCCAACGTCCTGGTCCTCAGGGCGTTATCACCCTTGTTTGGAACAAGGGTGATAAAATCCACCTTCAAGAATTGGAGACCCATTTCTTTACGAAATACGATTATAAAATTATTCAAATGCCTTGTTTTTTCGTCTGTCCAAGGTGATGGCATCTTATCGTCTCGACTGATCAGACTTGAGGTCTATGCGCAATCTTGGTCTTGAGGGATATTTGGTCAAGATTGATCAGCAAAAATCATTTGACCGTGTTAATCATATTTGTGTATTGAAGCTTCCGATTCCGTTAGGCTTTCAGAATATTTTGTTAGGTGGGTTCGTTTTTTATTAAAAAAAAGCTTCAAGGTGTGTTAAAATTAATGTTTTTATCCGTTTTTTTTTTTGTCTATCCTGAGGAGGATCCTACAAGGACGCTCCATCAGTGCTTGACTGTCCTCACATCTGAGCTCTTAAAAATATCATTGCTGGGCATCCTTAAGATCTGATAATTCAGGGCCATCGCATTATTTTTTCAAGCATGCAGACACGACTTCCACCGGACCTTTGTGAGATGTGGATTAGTGTTAATCATGTTTTTGAATGTTTGGATATTTATAATCAGGCCTCGGGGTCAAAAGTCAATCTTGAGAAATCAAAAGTCCTGCCACCGGTAAAACTGCCTATCAGAGTTATTTCTGTCAGTACGTTGGCTCTGGGGCCGCCTATCTTGTATTTGCCGTAATCGTTGTAGTAGTTGAATGGACTAACTTTTAAGTGGTATAGGCTAGGCTATGTTATGTGTTTACTTTTATTATGTAATCAATCGGTGGTGATGTTATTATATTTTTAATTTTTGCTGGATTTCTTTTTATTTTTAAATGGAACTGCTTGTTATTCTATCAATTTTATATTTTTCGAGTTGTACCGGGAATCGCCTTGGTATGGAGGTGGGGGTGCGGTCGTGTGTCATTCAATCGGTACACAAAACCCCCAGTACCATGCACGGCGCTTCCCGGTTGTTGTATTGTTTATTTCTATCTCCTGTGTATGTCTTTATTAATTTGTCAAACAAATTTATCCTCAAATTTTCTATTATATTTGTTGATTCCAAAATCTGGAATCACCCAGAAGGAGGTGTGAAGTACTTGTGACCCATTCCGCCATGCTTGGGTGCTTCCCTACGCTATATTCCTAATTGCCATGCACTTCTGACACAACGTAGTGTTACTATTTGGCCTTCGAAACCATTGGTAACATTTGACCCCAATAGAGAAAGCCAAAACTCCGCAAAAACATGACGGCGTTGGCCCAAATCCAAATTGGAAATCAACAGACAACTTCCAAGTCTCAAGCCAAAGCCAAAGCTAGTTACTATGAAAATCAAATAAAGACCCCAAAAAAGTAACGCAACATGTTCTCTAAATACACACTACCCTACAAACAATTGGTCTCTGCACAAAAACATAAAATGATATCATAGTCTGCTTTTTTCTGCAAAATTTGACTTTCTTGCTTCATTGTGATCAATAATCGCCAACACAATGTCCATTTACGCAAATGTGTCAATTTCAACGTTCAAAATAAAGACATTATTACAAGGTTACAATACACAACAATGCATTAAGTGAACACACACTCCACGGGAAAGAATGCGGTCTTTTACTGAATGTCATCAATATGGCTATACCTTTTATGGCAAAATTTTAAAAAGGGGAATATTTTCTTATAATGGGTTTGTTGTTGGCACAATATGATCGCAATGGGGCATGAAGGTATCAAAAATTATGGAAAAGAAAACGAACATTGAATATTATATTAATGTTTTCGTGCAAAGAAGACCAATGGATTGTAACCTATGTGGGTCTTTAGACATGCTGCGTTACTTTTTGGGGGCTCTTTAGTACAGTGTTAAGACCAAAAAAGTTGTGTTTAAGTGGTTGAAATTCTTCTACACCAGAGAGCAGAGCCAAGCTGCCCTCTCATGCTTGTCAAACTGAAATCGCACACACATTTAATGACTATTTTTGTTTCCAAGATTTCAAAAATACGTCTGGATCTTGATTCTATTATTTCAACTTCAACCATGACCGACTCTTCATATGTAACTCCTGATATTTTTGCACCTCTGAAATACTTCAAGCCTGCAACTGAAGATGAGATTTATAAGCCCGTGGCTTCATTACCAGCCAAATCAGGTGCACAGGATCCTATCCCAACATGGATGCTTAAGGAACACATTGACATCTTGATGCCAGTTATTACAAAGATTCCAAATCAATTTAAGAATGCTCTTGTTACCCCATTCTTAAGAAACCTTCCTTGGATACTGAAAAACTACCACCCTGTATCTAATCTATGTTTCATTTCTAAGATTGTTGTAAAAGTTGTTGCACATCTCCTTACTGAACATTTGTCTTCAAACTGTATGAACCACATCAATCTGCATATATCATGGTACAGAAATATCATGGTACAGAAACAGCTCTACTTGAAGTTCATAATGACATAAAAAAAAAAAAAAAAAAAAAACCATGCATTAAGTGACACACACTCCACGGGAAGAATGCGGTCTTTCACTGAATGGCAATCAATATGGCTATACCTTTTATTGCAAATTTTAAAAAGGGAGATATTTTCTTATAATGGGTATTGTGTTGGCAATATTGATCGCAATGGGGCATGAAGGGTATCAAAATTTATGGAAGAAAACGAACTATTGATATAATTTAATGTTTTCGTGCAAAGACCAATAGATTGTAAACTATGTGGGTATTTAGACATGCTGCGTTACTTTTTTGGGGTCTTTATTACAGTGTTAAGACCAAAAAGATGTGTTTAAAGTGGTTGAAATTCTTCTACACCAGAGAGGCAGAGCCAAGCTGCCCTCTCATGCTTGTCAAACTGAACTCGCACAAACATTTAATGACTATTTTTGTTTCCAAGATTTCAAAAATACGTCTGGATCTTGATTCTATTATTTCAACTTCAACCATGACCGACTCTTCATATGTAACTCCTGATATTTTTGCACCTCTGAAATACTTCAAGCCTGCAACTGAAGATGAGATTTATAAGCCCGTGGCTTCATTACCAGCCAAATCAGGTGCACAGGATCCTATCCCAACATGGATGCTTAAGGAACACATTGACATCTTGATGCCAGTTATTACAAAGATTCCAAATCAATTTAAGAATGCTCTTGTTACCCCATTCTTAAGAAACCTTCCTTGGATACTGAAAAACTACCACCCTGTATCTAATCTATGTTTCATTTCTAAGATTGTTGTAAAAGTTGTTGCACATCTCCTTACTGAACATTTGTCTTCAAACTGTATGAACCACATCAATCTGCATATATCATGGTACAGAAATATCATGGTACAGAAACAGCTCTACTTGAAGTTCATAATGACATACTGCATGAATTGGAAGGTAAACATGGTGTTTTTCTGGTACTTTTGGACCTCTCACCTGCCTTTGACACCATTGACCATTACTCAAGACATTTGAGAAGAATGTCAATTGGTGTCGAAGGTCACGTTTTGTTGTTGTTGGAAGCTTTTTGTTGGGACTTCCTTATAATCTAATATAATCTGTTTAGCCCCTGTTAAAGCTATTTCCTTGTTTTCTTGTTATGAAGTACCGTTCTTGTTGGGCCTTCTTTAGTCCTATATGATTAATTGTGCTCAAACCAGGCTTTCATAGTGTGCAATACTCTTATCCCAAAGGTGTTATCTTTGTCAAAGTTTTAACTGTAATATTTTTGGTAAAATTGTATTGTTTGTATAGTGTGCGTATTATAATTACATTATTGTATTAAGTTTGCAATCATTGTATAGAGTATTGTAATGTAGATGTATTTTTGCATAAAGGTGTTATTTAAGTATGAGGTTTCTTATTTTTTTTTATTCAAAGAGGGCATCCCACACCGGGATGCCCGTAGCCACAGATAAGACAAAGATCATGCAGTTGTTTTGATCTTGCAGTAACAACCAGCTCCAGACCCCCCCCCCCTGGCCTCCATACGTCGGGGAGGTACACAGTCATATTATCCAACGTCTGGGCAACGCCAACGTCATTCTTCGCATCGTGAGGCTCACAGAAATGAAGATTGAAAACCCAACAGGAAAACTTAAAAGCAGACTCTTTACATTCATGAACGAATATATCGTATAGCTAACTATGGATTGGTAACAAACCGATGACCTGGCAAGTAACATTTAAGACGGGTGTAGAAGTTGAGGACCTGTCGGAAGCTGTCAAGGGGAAGAGGTGAAAGTGCCGACTAGTCGCGCGAATTAATGTACACGCTCCTTCCAAGGCGTACGCATCTTGCATCACGGCGGAGGAACTGAGGCGATAAGGTAGCGATATTTAGGCGCCCTGGATCCGTAGCATACTCGATTACCCGGAAATTGAGTGGTATCGTATTTACCAGGAAATGACATTCCGCCTCCATGGACATCATCCCGTACGGCCACTAATATTGGCGAAATGTCTATGGCCGGCATTCACAAAACGCGGGATAACTTTAACCCGTGTTTATTTTAACCCTTGGTTAAATTATCCCATAGAGGATAACTTGAATTTAACCCATGATCGGGGGTTTAACCCCGTTTCACCCTGCATTAAAGTTAACCCGCTTTGTGACCGGCCATTTGTCTATCAAAGCACACGGACAGTCAAAGTATGCAACCGGTGTTTGTCGCCCTATCACCTTACTCGTTCCTGTCCTCACTGCGTGTCAGATTTTTTGTGGGTTCTGTGGTTCACATAAGGAGTAAATGTCCTGATGCCGGATTTCTAACCGCGCTTCCAGACGGTCAGATGGCGAGACCTGATGGAGATGACAATGATACGACAACGACACAGATGCCGAATCGGCGGTCGGAGTCCGGCAGATCAGTGGAGAGCTGGGCGTGTGCGAATTAGCCTCCAGTGACGATTCGGAGGAAGAAACTCGAGATCTCGTATCGCGATGAGAGCAGATCGCAGAAATCAAAGACATCAGAGAAGGTTCATAAAATATGCCAAAGATGGAATTACAGCTGTGAAGGATGTCTACATAGCCCCAGAACCAAAGAGTGCTTCAGCTATTTGGCAGATAGTGAAAGAGCACGATCTCTATGATGACATACATGATGAATCTAAAATTCTAAAGATCGGTAAAATCAATGGAACCTAGCCGAGTGGTTTATGAACATGCAAATCACTGGGCAACATGACGTCAGATATTGTCTGTTATGGCTGACAAGCTTCAGTACAACAGTTAATGAAATACATTCCTGGTCTAACAAATACCGATTCACTATGGCGAGATGCCATATATCACCATGGAAAAGGAGTACCATTAAGAAGTGGACACAGGTGTGCGTATACACTTTGATACAGGGAAGCTTTAACGTTTCCTGAGTTTTATTACCAGTTCCCACCTATTGTCCAGGATCTACATTTGGGGAGAAAATGCTCCAGTTATCGACTGGAAGGTGATATACACACACCCAATGTTTTCCGGGTATGATCCCCAACGTATAAGTGTGTAACAATACACCATCCTTTGTGAAGAAACAGGTTTTTCTCCACTCAGTGTCATTTCTCCGAAACGGATTTTGAAGGTATGTGCAGCCTCATTACGACTTCTCCTACAGGGTTAGACCTAATTTACGCTGAAGTATTTACTCAAGAAGAGTTTACCTGATGTTTTATGTGGTGTTGTGGTGAGGGTGTTGTGGTGTGTGTGTGTGTGTGGTGGTGGGTGGGAGTGTGTGTTGTGTTTGTTTTGTGTTATGGTTGGTGTGTGTGTGTGTGTGTTGTGTCGTGTGTACTCCCTGTACGTTTTCATTTGTTAAGTAGCACGTTCCTTGAGTGCATCGATAGTCTGTATGCCTTTTCCATAAGCGAATGTTTACCCTTTGTGCATTTTAGGTACGAGAGTATTTGAGACTTGAAAGGTGTTCGATAAGCTTGTTGCAGTTTGGTATGAGTAATAGCTGGGGTAGGAAACAACTGACCTTTGAGGCTTTTCAATGTTCCCTTACGGATACTAAAAGATTAGTAATTTTAGTTCAGAATAAGGGAAATGGGTGGGTTGGAAATCTTGAGTAGGTTTTCTTTTTTTTTTCACTCCTTGCAGGTCCACATCACTGAGATCTAAAAAGTACCTGATCAATGTCGACAGTTCTCATCTTGAGGGTCACTGAGAAAAACCTATCAAAGCCTTTGTGGCCATGATCACAACGTTATCTCCATAAGATGTCAAACACTATGTGATATTGAGTAATATCAAGAAAGCCTGTACGTCCAGTGAAGTAACGTTTATTTCAGTAGAGGATAAAGACGACATTCTTTACAGTATTGAACAGGCCTCAAGAGATATTCAGTTGTGGAAATCACATCAACTCAGAATCAGAACTGTCAGTGTCAACCAGGATAGTTGTAAACAGGATTTCTAGCATTCATGGATGATCATTCGGTTATGATAACTCTTGATTGGGCTATGAAGTACTTGTCGAGGAAGTATATACAGGGAACGTCAAACTCCACTGGTTCTTTAAAAGAGGTCCCCCATAGCACATCAGTGTGGCTATCAAGGAGAGAGGAACAGAGAATCATAGCCTAGCCATAGAAATTTAAAGGGGCGTACATACGGAACTCTTTCCGCAGTTGCTTCGGGATGAGGATTGGAAAATTCCAGGTGACTGGTGTGAATCTATTCATGACACTGACTTATGATGTCACTGGTAGTGTATTCTTTTTTCTGGCCCTGTTTATTGGAATGAAATGTCCCTTAAAAGATTTGGAGTAGGTTTATCATCCTCATTTCCTGGGACCTTTAACGCATGTATTGAATTGGCCAAATATAAAATTATAAAAAGTGATGTTTTTACATGGTATGAGGAGTTAAAGGTCCATGGCCCGATCGCTAATAGCCTCGTCCCCAGAATCCCGCCAATTTTTAACCGGAAAGTGACCACATTTTGGTATCAGAAGAAAACTACTATTTTTCTCATTTACCCTTTGAAATCTAAGGGCAAAAGGCTATTTGGTTTGGAAGTTATGCGCGAAAATGTGCTCCATTTTGGTCGACCAATATTAATTTTACAGAGTACTCTATGGGGCTTACAAAATCACGTTGTTAGCTCTCACAGCAAAACGGATGAAATATCGCGCGAACTTTACAGTATGGGTTTGGGCGAGGGCCAATCTATCAAGATGAAAACTTCATATCCTTAAATCGGGCCATCCTCCTTTAGTCGTCATGGTAAACTCGCGGCTAGGAGGAAGCGCAAAAATAGGAAGATTCTCCAAAAATGAGTATCTCAAAGCAGCAGCGAAATTTAACGATTATGATTTGTCTTTGTGTAAGAAACTAGAATTGGAAATTTAGGTTTACATGAAGTCAAGGGTTCATTTCTCGGTCCAAGATTGAGCTGGGGGAGAAGTCAAATAAATATTTTTCCATCTGAAGAAGTCCCAAGCTATAAGCGTTTTGTAATGTGACAATGGTACTTTCGGTTTAAACTTCTGAAGATATTCTCCACGAAGGTTTTAATTTTAAGTCAAGTTTATTCACTGATGAACAGTATAATGGCGATATTCAGAACCAATTTATTGACAATATTTCTTCAGTTATTTCTTATGATTTTGAATATGATGAACCCTTTTCGTTGCAGGATCTTCATGATGCTTTTATCTAAAATGGAGGCCAACAAAAGCCCTGGCTACGATGGTATTACTTTCGAGTTTTTTTTTTAATGAAATTGGCCCCAGCACTTGAAGGTCGCAGAGGCTATTTTACATCGGAACTCCTTTCCAAAGTCTACGTCTCAAGGTATAATTACTTTGGTGAGCCAAACAGATGAAAGGCGAAACTCAAGAACTGGAGGCCAAACTATCTTCTTAATTGTGATTACAAAAATATTTCAAAGGCTTTGGCTGATCGTTTGACCAAGGTTCTGCCGTCCATCATAGCGTTCCTTGTCGTGACATTGCTGACAATGTCGTGGCAATGTGGGATCTGGCGGATTTCATCTCTGAGCGGAATGTGAGTGGTTATCTTGTAAAGATTGATGCGCTAAAAGCCTTTGAGCTATTTGTTTAAAGTTTTGACTAAATTTGGTTTTTATTTTATTCCAGTGACACCAGCTGTTTGGAAATTAACGGGATTTTGTCTGCATATTTTCCAATCTTAGGAGTATAAGACAGGGTTGTCCCCGAATGCTGTTATATGGCCTCTCGGCCGAGCCATTAGGAAATGTATTGTCAATCATCCTTTTGTTAATTATATTGCTATTTATGGTACTGAGGCGTTATTTTTCCAACATGCTGACGAATCGTCAGCGTTTGTATTATATTGATATTAAATCTGTGAACTATATTTTTTCTTGATAAAATCTGAAGATCGGTTGTGATTTTATTCTAGTTTATTATATAATATATGTGATTTCATTATAGTTTTGGTGGATTTCTTTATAAATGACCTTGATATTTATTATAATAGTTTTTAGCCCTTTAGTATTTTTGCCGGTGCCGACGTCATATCATTTGGTCGATTTTTGTCTAACAGTAGCAGAGCGTTGGAGGGCAGTTGGAATGTGTGAGACTAGAAGTACATGGTTGTGTAACACCAATCTGATCAGCCGCTACTTGGCTACAGGGACTGTGGAAGGGAATCCCGTACAGGACGACCAAGGATTACAACACCCAATCAGGACCAGTACATTGTACTGCAGCATTGAGTAGACCCTCTCAGGGTCTGTGGTATAAACGACTGGTAATGAAGACTACATTCTCTGAGTCAACCAAATCGGCGGGCGAGTGGTATTTTGGATTTTGTCAATCCGTGGACAAGTTGGTTCGTATAAGGGCGTATGGGCGGCCATTGGGGTAAAAAAAGGTGTCAGCGCACTATTAAAAGGACCGATGTCCAAGGGTTCAGGGAGGGCCAAGTGATCTGATTTTTTTAGGATTTAGTTGTTGATTTGTGTATATACAATGGATGCATCGTGTTGGTGAGTGCGACTGTTGTAAATAAGTTTGATTTTATGTTAATTGAACCTAGTGTGCCCTGAATCCGAAGACAGAGCCGAGACTGAGGGACAGTCTACATTTGAGGGATCGCTTTCGAACTGCAACCAGAACAGCATCCGAAACAGTAGGGCGTGATAACCATCCAGTTAATCCCGGAAGAAACCGCCTTCATGAAGAGGGCCTCCAGGCCAGACGTCTTTGTGGAGTCAAACATTAACAGCAGAGCATCGACGGAACCGGTTGGATTGGTGAAGACGTCACCATCATTGGACTACGCAGCAGTGGAGCAACGTTGTCTTTAGTGATGAATGTTGGCTTTCTTTAAACACAAGCGATGGAGGAGAGCGAGTATGGTGCAGAAAAGGCGAGAGGTATTCAGAATGCTTCATCCACCAGGTTGACCATTGGGGAGAACCCAGTGTGGTGGTTTGGGTTGGCATAACCACCAATTTAAGAACAGAGTTGGTGACAATTGCGGATAACTTAACCGCACAGCGTTATGTTAGTGTTGGAGCCTCATCTGGCATGTCTGGTACCGTTCATGCAGGCGCATTCAGCCGTTATCCTATTTTAACAAGACAGTCTGTACTAGATTCTAATAGCGCTAATTTGCACATATGTGCGGATATTACATTTAGCAGTTACCGTTTTTGGAGTTGCACGGTATAATCTTACACATCCTGTTCAGAGTGGTTTTCGGAAAGGTCGCAGGACTATCGATCCGGGCTATCGATCATCTTACACATATTGTATCATCTATTAATATTGAGATGGTAAATAAGGAAAGTACTTTGGCTGTGTTTTGGATTTGGAAAAGGCCTACGACATGGTTTGGCGAAAGGGTGTTATATTTAAACGGAGGAAATTGGCTTTCGTGGTCACACTGTTTGTTGGATTGATACAAGTTTGTGACAGTGGTGTCCCGCAAGGGAGTGTCATTTATGTTGAAAAGGTTAAGATTACTCTATCCGGAAAATGCATCGTAACATTGTTTTATTAACTAAGCAGGTTCAATCTAACCTGATTGTTTTTGGTATTTCTTGTAAGAGGTGGGGTTTTCGGCTTTATGGTCCGAAATCTGTGGGTGTCGTTTTTGCTCTGAAAAGGAAAGCGCCTGTTATTTCTCTGAAGTTGTCAGGTATGGCGGTTGCGATAAAGAAGTCCGCAAGGTTTTTGGTGTTAATTCATGACTCTAGGTTGACTTGGGGTGATCATGTGGATTCGGAAATTGATAAGTGTAAGTCAAGAATGATTTGTTTTTTGCGTTGTATTTCTGGGTTTCTGAGGTGCCACTTACACTTCCTTGTTGAATATTTATACGGCCTTAATTACACCCGTTCTGGAATGCCGTTGCGAAGCCTTCGATTCTGCTTCTGAGTCGGTTAAAAATAAGCTGAATAAGGTGCTGTATTGGTCTTTAAAAATTTGTGCAGTTGCTGTATATCGTAGTTCACTCGCTAAGTTACAAGTTGAATGTTGCGAGCCACCTTTGCAGCTGAGGCGTAAATATCTGTCGATTTTTTTTATTTCTGTGAATAGTAATGAAGTCATCCAATTAGGCTTAATGATTGTTGGCAAAAACATTTTCAAGACACGTGGATTGAGAATCTGCAAGTTCCATTTACCATTCGCATTCAGGTTTTGGATGGATTTGCCCTCTATAGGTCTTATTCCCCGTGTCCCTTTTGGTACTATCCAGTGATAAATGTCAGCTTCACAATTCATTGAATGGTTCACGGCATCAGTGATAATTATGTTTAGCGTCATATTACACTACAAAATATTCAGAAGAGGATGGTGTCGCTTCATATCTACACCGATGGATCTGTAAATGTTGCCCAGAAAAGGGTTGGGTGTTGATTTTTTTGTTCCCGAGTTTAAATAATATTGCGAGAGTTTTAGACTGCCATAAAAATAGAAATTTCAGACAATGTATTTAGCTCTTGTGGATGTCTGATGTTGAGCAAATGGATGTGTATTTGAGTGATGTTCTATGAGTGCGCTTCAGTTCTGTTTTGCTGATGAAAATGCAAGTCTTTCACACTTGTGCTAAATGCTGTAAAATAACCCTGAGATCTAATAGATAACATATTTTATGAAGAGCACCCCCAATTTTTCAAAGAATGAATTGACACGGTTGCATTGGTAACTGGCTAGTCAAACATACTGTGAATGGGAAGCTAAATTGTCTGTCGTAAAAGACGAAATTTTGTAATTAGAATAAGTATTATCGGGATCCCGATATAATTCAACGGCTGCTGGAAACGGCTTCCACGGAAATAGACGGGGAAATAGCTGTCCATGTACGTTGTCTACGGCTCATCCATGTGTTTATTGGTTCAGGCAAATCAAGTTAGAGGTTATTTTCTCGAAGTGGCACGTATTATCATGGAAGGACATAAACTTAGCATTTCAGCTTTGCCGTTAATTACAATCAGGATCCCAATTCTAATTACAAAAATCGATCATTTTATGATAATAATGATAATTTTTGATAATTTTTATGAAAAATTTTTGAGCCTTATCGTCGCAGGTGTAGTTTTCAAGGACACAATTACCACTAAAAATAAGCTTGGCAAAAATATCAAATTTTGAACAACTGGGGGCGCTCTTCAAAAATGTGCTCAATTATGCTTTAAGTTCACTTTGTTTGGGTACCGTGTCCGTCAAGTAAGTATAAGGGGTAATTGAGGGATGAGGGAGAGGATCGTCGCCAAAGCGTGCTGCTAAAAAATGGCGATTGATGTTATGTTTAACTTCCATCTTGAAGGAGATGACTTGAGGCTTCAAAGTTTCATCCTCTCTGGTTGATGGCACAAAATTGGAATCAATGATAGTGGTATGATTAAGCAGATTCGGCTGAGTTAAGTTTTCATATGGCCACCTGGGGTGGTAGCAGAATGATGAGGGTATTTTTTATAGAAACCTATTAAGGGATTAGCTAAACCCGATCTTAATCTATTTCATAATAAACATCCCCAATGCGTTCATGCAGTATGGTAGGGTGGCCTATACATTTTTGATGGTTGTAAGAATTTGAAGCTCAGGGTGGGGACTAAAGGTCAAGGATGAAGATGTGTAAATTAGGTTGGTCACGAAACACTTTCACAGTATCGGTTTTTGGTGTTCCGACCTACATACCAATGGCGATCTCTCGGAAAAAGTTGCTGGACTTTGGTGTTGCTCAAAAAGCTCCCATGAGGATGAAAAACTATGAGGAATAACCTAACATTGAGAACGGTATAGTGTTTACGAGATTTGAACTTCCGCCGAATGTTGTTTTGCTGCCATATCCGAGCAAAGTTAGATATTTTATATTGCCAAGAATGACTCATAGCAGTCCCTTGTTAAATATGTTATAGCGCATCTTTGTTGTTTTAGTTAGGTTGAAAAGGAGGCGCAAACTGGGTAGACGTTCATATAGCAGTCCCAGGATGCAAATGAGGTATTGCCATTCATTCCGTTAAGCGCTACTGGCACAACGTCATAGCAGCGCATGCGGAATCAATTGTTATATCTCATTTGCATCCATGGGACTTCTATATAAAACATTTACCGGAAGTGGTCTTCCCTTCAGTGTATAAACTCCCGGCCGGGTATTTTCTGTTTGAAATTTCGCGCGCAAGTTTTTTAACTAAATTTTCACGCGGTGGTAATGGAGTGTTAACTCAATTATAGTGGAATGCTTGATCGTTCGTGTCGTTGGGACAGACTGACGAGGTGTGAGGACATGCACTCGTCTCTGTAAGGGGCTTCCCATGGACTCGTCATGTACACACACGCGGTGGAATTATTGCGGGTGCAATTTTGTTTGTTTGTTAGTCTATCTTCAAGATTTTAACACGGAATACGAACTAGTCCACGTAATAGTTCTCCGTGATGTGAATTAGTTTGGATATCAGCCCAAACTGGAGCAAACCCAAATTAGGTATGTTGTTAGTGTCCCAAAATTAAAACTGGCCCCCCCCCGCGAGTGGATGTGTGGTGGTAAGTTGTACATCTTTTTATCTCTTCTTTTCTATGCTGAATGGCTTCAGGTGTATGATGTGTGTTACATTGAGCTAGGATTTACCGGACTTAACCGGTATTCCACTGAATACTGGCGTTCAACTTTGCAAAGGTTGTGGTAGGGAAAACTTCAGGGCTTGGACACCTTACATACGAGGGTGAGCTGGTATGGACAATTGGGCGTTTGTTCCATTAGTGAGTGAACGGGAACACGAATTTTCAGTAAATGGGGGGGGGACCAAAAAAACAAACCAAAAATCTTAGTGTTTTTTTTTTTTGGGTTCCCCCCCCCATTTTTAAAGAAGGGGGAGGGGGAAAACAAAATCGATTGGGTTAGGAAAAAAGCTGGCAGTGGAACTTTAACTGTTTGTCTGTGAATTTGAGCTTTGTATTTGTTAACCAAGGTATTTACAAATTGGCAAAGTCTTCTAAATTCGGCACCTATGCACTTCGAGTGCGCACTCGCACATAATTATCTTTCTGGGGCTCCAAATTGCACTTCAAATTTATTCAAGTGGGGAAGGTTTATGCAAGTACGCGGTGTCCAGGTCGTAATGATTGTTCTGCTTTAAGTAGTGGGGAAATATGTTGTGGATTGGAATATCTGTTTGATCTGACAAGATTGTTAGGGCTGTATTGTCAAAATTTCAAGAAATTTCAATGTACCTTGATCATATCAAATTGGTGTGAAAAGGGGACTGTGAGCATAAGTTGTTCAAATTTAAGGGATGACGTCAAAATTTCAGGGAAAGCTTGGGATGCGAAGATATTTTGAAGTAGGTGTTTTATTAGTGTGTCATATTGTGTACATTGATCGAATTGGTGTGAAAAATGGATCGTGAGCATAAGTTGTTCAAATTAAGGGTTGGCGTCAAATTTTACGAAGTTTTTTGGTGTGGATCAAATATATCGATCAAAATTTATTGATCATAATTGATCATTTGTAAGGGTTGTGGACACATGTTCCACATTAGAGTTTGTTAAAGGAGTTTAGGTGTTGACTAAGGTTTATTGATCCAAACTGATCATTTGTAAAAGGTGGTGGGCACATTGTTCCACATTGAAAAAATTGGTTAAAGGAAGTTCTGGGTATTGATCAAAATGTATTGATTGTGGACACATTGCTCCACATTAGAAGTTGGTTGAAGGAGTTTTGGTGTTGACCAAGATTATTGATCCAAATTGATCATTTGTAAAGGTGTGGGTATATTGTGTCAACATTGAAAATTTGCAGGAAATTTTTTTGCAGGAAAGGTATTGATCAAAATTTATGGATTAAAAATTGATTGGTAAAAATTGGATCCAAATTGTCACTTGTTAAAGATTTGGGGATAAATGCTCCACATTAGTTGGTTAAAGGAATTTTGGTATCGATCAAAATTTATTGATCATAATTGATCATTTGTAAGGATTATGGACACATGGAAGTTGGTAAAAAGAAAGTTTTGGGTATTGATCAAAATTTATTGATCAAAAAACTATTGCTTAACTTTATTGATCAAAATTGATCATTTTGCAAAGGTTGTGGAAACAATGTTCCACATTGAAAGTTGGTGAAAATTTTCACTAGGAATTTGGTCAATTTTAATTGGGAAATGGAAGAGGAAGATTGTGTGTCAATGAATAATCATCAATTACTGATTTATTTATGCAATTGTACTAATTGTGTAAGGAATTTTATATAATTGGAAACCATGGATTTTATATTTTTTTTCTGCTTAATTAATATTTTTGCACCAAACAAAAATGATTGTCAAGTGGTATGTATTTGTCTTTGTTTACAATTGGATAGTTGAGCACCTGTTTCATTTGCCGCTTTCGGTCACGCTACCCACGGCCTGAGAATTGTTTATTTTCGCCACAAAGTAACTTATTTTCCAAAACCGGTCCGTGACAATATTACACTAAAGCATAAAACAATCAATTCTAAAGTGTCAAAATAGATGCCTGTCCGCTGACCATTTGACTCGATCATGTCCATCGGTCAGACGCTGTTTCGTGTGTAATCTTCCTGCTCATATCTTGGATAAGGACGGGAAATACCAAGATTAAAACTAGAAATAAACACAGCGGGGGGGGGGGAATGGTGGCTAAGATGAAATTTCCGCTCGCCAGACAATGCGACCGAATGGACAACTCTCTATGAGCGTTAAGGATGACTGATGATAATTTTGTAAATCATTCCTCATTTTTTCAACCATGGAGTCCAATTGATCTTCTCCTTTCGTACACGGCGTTCTCTATGAGTCAAATATTAAAACTGTTGCGGTTTATGTTCAGTTGCTAAACTGGGAATGTTTTTACCGTTTTAGAGTATGTTGAAATTTGATAATAATCTTTTTGGGAATGGACCATGATCTGTTTAGACGCGTTATAATCCGGATGATGTTGTTAGGAGAAGGGATTTGAAGTAAAACTACTGCAAGTTTTAACTTGTTAAAAAAACTTCCAACATCCCCTGGCTGGGCGTTAAAACTGGCATGGAGTAAAATTCTGCAATTTAATGTAGCTATTAAACATTCCTAATGTGCATATTGTAACCCACCATTTCTCTTTTTCTTTTTCATCGTAGCATTTCAAAATTCAAGTTAAAACCGAATTATCATAAAGACATTTTGTTTAATAACGATTTTACAAATGATTTCAAAGATATTGCTATGTTGGCACATAAGAAAATGAAGGAGAAAAATCGTTAATGTAATAATGATTAAAGATTCATTACAAAGCGCCGGCGGCCAGAGTTTCCACGATCTTATGTCTGCTCAGACGGAACAATCTTAATGTGGTTCCCACCGATGGAGAGATATTTCTGATATAACATCTTGCCATGGAAGAATCTCATTGCTTTGTTAAAAACATTGGATGGTTTATCTGATTAAGCCGGCCAGCAGAAAGCCTTTGACCGTGTTATTTCCTGTCCTTTCGTGATTGGATCTAAATTTTATTTACCGGGTTGATTTCCCACGGCATCACCTTATTTGACCGGTGTGACAATTTTCCATCAATCAATCAAATCAATCAATACGTTAACAAATATACGATTCTGGATATTCTATGTAATCGATACATTTGTTGATTAAATTTACGGGCAAACGTAGCCTACAAATTACCTGGAAGTAGTAGCTCTTATTACGTGCGTTTGGGTTATGTCTTTCTGTGGGTAAATATAACTATTCTCAATGGCCTAGACACTTTTTCGAGCTAATTAAATGCAGATTTCATATTTTCAGTGGAAAACATGCCAGTGCCGCTTTAATAGTAGTGTTCAGGTCACTGGCTTTCTGTTTTGACCAGTTTTTAGTAATTATTCAGGTTGCCCTTTAAGCGCGTGATGTTCTAATGTTTTTGTCGTCTGTGCTGCTCCGTAATTGTATGGTCAACATTAGCTATTGAAATTTTTTTAATGTTGATAAAACCCAACCGTTAGTTTTCCAGTATGCTGAATACACTCTGTTGTTTGTTTTGTGACCAAATTCTGTTTTGACAACCGTATTTTTAAAAACGTAAGCAGTAAACCTCACAAACACTGACAGAACTGAGTTGTATTCCATTGGCAATTGTTCCTCCTTGTTCAGCTGCCACTGCGAGCCCCATTTAACCTGTTCATGTCATTCCATTTTTTAGGGTTGCAAAATTGGGATAGATGAGGGTAAATGCGTCCATGACAATTTTGATTGATAACCACACTAATGTAACCAAAAATCTTTAAGTGCAAGGAAACCAAGAGGCCTCTTCATTAAAGGTGTAGGTCATTGTCAACTTACCTTTGATTTTATTTTTTGTTCCCTTGATTGGTCCTTAACCGATTTTGTGATTATATTTTATTTTGTTATCTAATCTGTATAGTAATTTGGTAATAGGACAACTCGGTATCATTATCCTACATAAATTTAAAAAGATCACGTGAAGTACTTTCACCCGAGGGGCAGCAAATGGCAGTAGCCTCATCAAACCAGCCTCCACACAACCTTACAAAGAGTAAGATATTAGGAGTACAATATTAGAGGTGATCTCTCTGTAAATTATTTTTAGGAGTCCCAACTTTTCTTTGCTCTTTTTAACCATTAAAAAACACCCATAAAGTTCCATTCCAGCTAAATCCTATTGTGGCAAGTTCACTTAACTTGCTTGTGAGCTCTGCCGCCAAAAAGCCGTTTTGTTGAAGCTCGCGAAACACGTTCATTTATTGTTGAAACAACCGTAGCTAATGTCAAAAAATAGGGAATTGGCCAAGGAACAAGTTTTCGTTTTATTATCTACATGAAAGTAGCCATCAAACTTTGTTGGAAGATAATAGTAATTTCCAGCGCATGTTGCTGGAGATGTTTTGCGAGGATGAATTTTTTTGTTCACATCACACATTAAATACATACAAAAGTAAAAGGTTATCCTAATAACTATTTTTTATATGCTAAGCCATTTTAATTTTGCTTTCCGGACTAGTTAACTGCAAGAAACATTTTAATAGGCGATTTTTTAAAAATTAATGCATAGTTCTTCAAATATTTTGACATTAGTAAATCAAAGTCAAACACGCACTCCAAATCTGCAGTAAATTTAAAAGGCATCCTACGCTCTGAGGCTTTTGAAATCAATCAGACTTGTTACCTATTGACAACTTGAATTAATACCGACTATTTTTAATTCTCATTTTAACTGCATAAACACAGAAAAAGTAAGGATGAAACATCTATTTTGTTCACAGTGCTAACGATCAAGTGGATTGATTTATTAGGTTCAATAATAGGGGAGGTTTGGTCAAGATGTACAACATGTACTGAGGGAAAAGTGGGTTGTTATTGGATGTTGAAGCAATTTCAATTAGTTTCAGTTCTGAGGGTTATGTGCCTAGGAGGGGACAGCACATCTTTCTGATTCGAAGATGATACCACTCTTGATCATACCGTCATGAGTCTTCCAAACAGGCCAATCGACCATTTTGGCGAAATTGAGTTTTTTGCATATTATGATACTATATCACAAGCTCTTTTCATATACCAAATATTAAGCAAAAATAACATTCCAATTTGTAGATATAATAGATTTTCACTTTTGGAAATCACACCCAAACGCCAAATGAAAGTCTTCCAAACAGACCAATCTGCATTCGTCTGTTTGCTGTATCTGAAAACCACCGTACGACAGCTTTTAAATTGACCTATCGATCAATGGGATATTGCGAGATTCATCTCCTCTCTCGATCAACACTGGGTAGCCTATAGAAGTCTGGTCGAAGTTTATATTAGTACAATATAAGAATTCAAGATGGCTGACATTTAGGTTATTTACAGTAATGTATCACTTTACCTGTTTTGTTGGAGATTATTTCGTTCTCTAGATGGTGCTATTACAATTATGTATTACCAAACTATATATAGCTACCGATTCTCTTTAAAATAGCTGGAAAATTCAAAATGGCTACCAAATCCACTATTTCGTGTTAAAATAACACAATAGGGTGTTAAAATAACACCAAAGGTGTTGAATTTTGACATCCTCATGGTGTGATCCTCCTAGAACACCCTAGTTTTTGCAGTGCATGTAGAAAAATTATTATTCGTGCACATTATCAGCCATCTGAATTAAAATACATGATTAATGGTATATTAAAAGATTACTCATTGAAATTAATATAATTGAATGCAACCCAATTACGCTTCATTTTGACATAGCAACAGAGGACGTTTTAGTTTTTGCAAACAGACCAATCACTTTAAAATTAAATTTGACAAGGAAAACAAAGGATACTTGAATTGAAAGCGTGCTCAAAATGAAGAACGTTTCATTGTCCACAATGTACACATAAAATAATTTTTCTAAAATGTTTCAAATTGTAGAATGAAAGTTCATAATTCTCTAAAACTTCAATCGCCGGAATCTCGAAATGTGAATTTTGGTCGATTGGCCTGTTTGGAAGATTCGTGACGATACTACTCGACCAGCTCATACAACCAAACCAGTTCATGAACCGCACGAGCTAATAAAACACAGGAATCATTATAAACCAGCCGGAAACGACAGACCAACACCGTGGCTTCATTCACAAACCGTGACGCCAGACCTGATCAGTGTCAAGAGTACACTCGGGATGCCCAAACCAGGACCAGCAATCATCGCCCATACACAATTCCGTCATTGCATGCCGCCGTACTAGCGGAAATGAGCGACAATAGGTAGGATTTTGGGCCTGGTGGAAATCCAATGGACAATGGCAGGTAACAATTAGTGATCAAAGCGACCTGGACCGGCTCGTTTATATGGTGTTCTTATCAATAAGAGAGCCAGTTAATTTGGCATAAAAAATCAAAATGGGATGCCATTTTAACATTTTGATACATAACTCAAGATTAAGGCTTGTAACTTCATTATTGGTGTCTATTACAATGTTTTCCAGGGTCCAAGGAAATAAATTAGATCATTATGGTCATGCGCCATGAGTGGGGTATTACAAAATGAGGGTGGCGGTACATTTCACAAATATTTTTTCACATTTTTTATTGGATCATACAAGAACAAGTTAGGTTATCAGCTGCTGATATTTATTTTAAAGGGAATTTATTACATTAAAATTTGTAGCAGATTCAATGGTGCTATTTTTACTTTTTGAGTTGTCGTAATTTGATTCAGGAGGGGTCAGAGAGGGTTGGTGCCATGGATGAGGCATGTGTTAAAGTATAGGGAATTTTGGGATTTTTTAGTTTTTTTCTTTTTTTGAAAATGAATAACATGTAAAAATGCCCCATTATTAATATAATAAACATTCATTTTGTTTATTATTTATGTGCCATTCATTTTGACTCATACAACAGTTTAAGCTATGATGATAATTGAAGGTAACAAATGAGAATGCCGCAAAATGTTGTGCTTTTTACATCAAAATTTCCACTTTTTCCCCTATATGACCAATTGTGGCACCCATGAGTATGCACATGCCGTTGCTATATTGGTATTCCCCTTAATTTTGCTCTTTACCAACACTATATAGTTTAGTAGGTATCTCAAAACAATTGATGGACTTCCTCCATTTAAGAGTGAAAAACGTGTAAGATTTCGTAGTTTCAGCATGTAAAACACAGTTTGCTCCCAACTCATGGGAATGACCTTATAGCCATTAGGTAATTTTGACAGTTAATTTGCATAAAAATCTAAATGCTGCCAATATATAGCATAATACCGAAATGATGATCTAGTTGTGTTCTCTGACCCTGAAGACAGAAGTATAGTCACAACAATGAAGTCTTTACAAGCCGTAAATCTTGAGTTACCGGTGTGTACAAAAACTCTGTTAAAAGGCGGCCATTTTTTTACTTTATGCCAAATAGGCACACTTCCCCTAAAAAAGTAGCTTTGGGACCGGAAAGATTGGGAATTCAGATAAAAATTTGACACATGTAGAGTCAATTCCGGACGCGATAGTTTTTCCGTACTTTAACAAAATTCGGAACAACCATTAAGCGTCAAAATGATTGACTAAGCTAGGATTGGTATTATTTATATTTGTGTAAGATGGAAAAAAATTAAAGTCTAAGGGTGCAATAGAGAGTCTATGAAAGATCTGTTCCAAAAGATGTTTACCGTTATTGTCTGAAACATGATAGGATTTAATTCAATCTTTTTTATCCTTTGTATTTTGCACAGAAAATATTGTGTTATATTGACTCAAGTTCTTTTTTCCAGTAATATTTACATTATGTGTACTCACGAGTATTGTCTTGCAAAGGTATTTATTGTTATGATCACGTTATCTTTGTGTGATCAAAGTAAAATAAAGCTATGCAAGACCAAATAGTGAGAAACCCCACATTGAAAACCATAAATAGACTTTAATTAAACGACCTTTTTTTTTCTCCATTTTTTTATTTGATTTATTATAATTGTTGCATTTTGGTGCAAAAGATAACACTATAATCCTTTGCCAAAATTGCATTCTCTACCAAAATGTGCATGTAACTTACGTTTTGCTGTAACTTACATGCTAGAAAAGGCGAGGGCATATAAGACCAAAATGTTGCTTTTGACATTAACTGTGGCCATGTATTGAGTTATTTTTTTGGATTTCTATGATAACAACAGCGTGGAAATAATGCACGAGTATTACATCAACAACATTCTCAGAAAACTCATCCCAGATTTGTTTTCGTCTGGGTCTGTTCTGACGGATTAAATGTATACAGCTTCCAATCTGTATCATCAACAGAGACCTTAATTCATCTTCAACACCTGGTGATCCATTGAGACCTCCCACGTGTAAGGACAACCTCAGAGTGGTTAAATATTTTAAACAGCTTGGTGTAACTGGTGTATTTTTAATGAAGAATCAATGAATTGGTACATAGCCACATTTCCGTCTCTCCAAGTAAACGAAATCCTGGTAAGTGCAATCTTTATTTTCCTTTCCAATTCTTGTCTTGCCTGGACTTTGTTATGGAAGAGTTCATAATTCCACTTGTCTCTGTGGTGTCTATCTGTATGAGTAAAAAGCTTGAATTTGCGGTGATTTGTAAGTGTGTGAAATATGTTGGTTAAGTATGCAAAGAAGTTATATGGGTTGTGTAATTGCTGCATCGATAAACCAGCATATTATACAAAATTCCTTCGCCACACGGAAGCCCCCATCACCCCCCCACCCATGCATTAACAACAAGAAAACGAAAAAACTAGCAAGAAACCCACAGTGGGACCTTGTTAGACAATTTTAGACAATTTACAAACTCTTTTAAAAAATGGTCACTTTGTGTGTGACACCTCCTTGCAGGCATGTTAGTCGGTCCTTACAAAGAAACAGATTGGTGTTTACATCAAACATCAAAGTCATTAATTGTCAAGTGCTAAGCTGTAGGACCATGTTTAGGGGAGCAAAGCAGGCCCGGGTCAGAACCGCCACACTATCAGAGGTTAGTGCATAGTCCAAGTATTATGTCAGTGAGGTATACCAGAGACAAACGTTCATAATGGGTCCCAGTACATGCACAGTTTCGCAGTAGTATTTTAAAGCTCATAGAAAGACTCCTTAAATACAAACCGTGTGTATAATGTCAGAAGCACTGTGCGTTGTTTGAAGACAAACCTGAAAAGAAAATGGCCATCGGAATTTGAAGTTAGCAACCTACATTAAGAAAAATATCAGCCAAAAGATGATGGCTAGAAGTCGAGGACAGCATAAAAGTGGTGAAGTGAGCAATGTATTCTTAAGTACGAAAAATGGGGAAATCCTCTAAAGGTGCAATGATGCTTGTCAATATGCGGTGATAACCAGGAATTATTGGATATAAGGTCAGTTCAAAACTACGATGTGATTTGCAACCTCTTAAATTTTGACTGTGGCGTTTGTTATTATGTGGGTTGCACCAATATCCTGGTGAAGAACTTGGAAGCCAGTCATAATCAAGTTTGGGGAACTCAAGCAAGGTTTTGTGAACACCCTTGTTCATGATATGGAGATAAGTCTGATAAATTGTTGGTGCTTATGTCATCACCAAGAAGAAGATACTGTAAGTATTATCATTAAAGATATTAAGATCTTGAAATCAATTGCCAATGATCATGATCATAAAACAGAAAAAATGTTTCGAAAATACACCATATACTTGAGTGTCGGGGAAGAGCTCTGGTGTGGGGCATGCCGTGTTTTTGTTACTTGCTATGCTATTGTTTCTCATATCACTCTTGAGTGAAGAGAGCAAGTGAGATAAAATGGCTTACCCAAGAATATAACAGATTAGACGCAGCTCAGCAGGATGCAAACCTGTGAACCAGTGGCGTATCGGGCCTACCCGCTCTGAGGGGGCAAATTTCCCAGTCTTGGGAAATTTTCCCTCTCAGGGGGTCAAAAGGCCAATTTTTCCCGGTCAGAGGGCTAAAAAGGTGATTTAAGCATGATTTTTGCAAATTTTTTTCCCGGCCAAAGTCGTCGGGGGGGGGCAATCTTCCCCCTGACACCCCCCCCCCCGCCTGTTACGCCACTGCTGTGAACTTCCATTCCATCCACTGGCCTACAATGCCCCAAGCAAAACTGATTTACTGCACGCGATAGATGTTTTTTTTTTTTTTTTTTTTTGAGGACGAGGAGTCGTTCAATTCAGAGCAATATAGTGCCTGTCCGGCTCGTGTTGGTGACGTCTACTTGTGTTAATAGCGCCATCACACGACGTACCTTGGAACTTCGATGCACTTACATGAAGGCTCATCTCTAATGAGCATTTGAAATCATTAAACAACCGTGAATCCAAAGGTGAGGACCCCACTCATTCGCAAAAATGTCACGATAAAACCATTTTCCCTCGATTTTAAATGTTAATTCAGACACATCATGATATTCTTCAACAATTAGTGTACCTAGCTGGCGCTAGCATTATTTACTTAAGGACAGATGACAAACTTTTCAATATGTTTACAGCAAATGTTTGACCAAAATTTGAGACCACGAACTACCTTGCATTGATAAAGAGGATCCATACTAACTACCAAAGGTGTCAAAGCTTAGATGTAGTGGGATATGAACGATGTTTGACTCGGGTCCGGTGTGAAAGCAACTATAGTCCGCTGGGAGCCATAGTCCGGGCTGTCCATGACGATAACGGAAAAAGGCGTGAAACTAATGTTGCGTGAAGAGTCAGCTGAATTGAGTGCCCTATTCCTTACCTTTGTAGCCGGACTGTGAGTACGCCTCTGACTATAATTACTTACACCGGAATGGCTGATTCACAGTCGTTTTAAATTTTAAATCATAGAAACGAATTGGTTACATGTATATTTGGCCTTGGATCTTTGGGTAGCCCCTCTGTTGCTCTTTTCTATACCTCCATATATAGCTGATCCATAGTGTTTTTGAAATTAATGTTCTTGTGCAATGAATACTATAAAAGAATACTTCCATGTAATTAAGAGCCATGCAGACAGCAAAGGAATCTAGACCTAAACAAAATTCTCCTAGGATAAGAAATGATGCATATTTTGGCCTTCTAGAACAAGTCATTTTCGCTGTATTAATTTTAGAAATTTTGAAGTCCGAGATTATCATTGATTGTGTATTTGTTCAAGTACACTGAATATATTTGAATTTTTCCCTCAGGCCAATGGATACAAGTACGAGGTCTTAGGAGGCCAGCACAACTTAGCTGCCTGTAAGATTTTACATGAGCGCCATCCAGAAAAGGTGATTTTTGCAACCATGTATTGTGAGGTATATTATGGAGAAGGCCTCTCTCCTTTGATGCGAAGGTGTACCTTGGAACTACAAGTAACTTCATTGGCGATGTTGAAAGGCGGCCAACGACTGAAAGAAAAGGTAGATTACCTGGACAGTGTTGCTTGCATTGACATAAATGCAGATAGAAAAGCAACTTTTTAGCGAACAGGAAGACTTTTTTGTTACATGAAAAATAAACTTAAGAGATAAGAAACAATTGGGATGCACAAGTATGTAAAACCAAAAGTGGGAGTATTTTTTCCAGAGAGTGATACCATCCTAGCCCTATAAAAATTTAATTTGAAAATGTGAGAGCTAAAACGTGATTTTGTAAGCCCAATAGGATTACGTCTATTCACAAGAAATATTAGTTGGCCAAATGAGATACATTTTCACACATAACATCCTAACCAAAGACTTTAAGCCCTATGCACATACACACTTCTTTCAATACAATTACAAATGAAGAGCGCCGCTCATTACTCTCATTACTGAATGGTGACGTCATATTTGTGATACAGCTTGGGGAGATTTTTTAAATTCTGTAGTGTGTGTTCATGACGTTCGAGAGACTTTTTTAGACCTAGGTGGTCAAAATTATATGCGCAATGATAATGGGAAAATCCGGTATGTTCTCGGCTATCGGAAGCTGAAAACAGAATTGAAATAAGACTTTCCGTTGTTGAGTGTTGGGATTGTTTTTATGTCAGGAACGTTGCGCCATGAGTCAATTCCGTAAATTGAGGGTTGAAAAGGTACTCCTAAATAATCGTAGATTATGCGCATATAATGTGACTAGTGAGATGAACTATCTGTGTCGGTATTACTTAGATCATTCCTGAACCCACAGTGTCAGCATTGCAAGGTGACATTCTAATAAGGTGACATAGCAAATATGCATGGCTATTTTTCAGCAGTGGAACCAGTTTGAACTGTGAAATGCAATGGGGAAGTATTGATTGCTGTCATTAATTATATGCGCCGAACCATGTTTTGGGGCGCGGTCAAGCATGGTTTGCATGACACGTACAATTTACACACACTCGATTGTGTGTATACTTAGGTCAGTCACCCGAATGTACTACACATGCGCGAATTGCCATCGGTGACCAGCGCGGTGACTTGTCCCTAGAATCTTTTATACAGGCGTCAATGAGAGTTTTGTTTGTGCTATGATTCACAGGGCAAATGAGAAAAATAGCATCTTCTGACGCCAAAAATATTTTCCGCTACCTGTAAAATTTGAGGTTCTGGGGACGAGGCTATTGTCGATGGGGCCATGGACCTTAAAGTAATTTGGTATTTGCTTGATAGGATGGTAAAATGCATGTACACACCTGGATTGTATTACCTAAGTAACACAAACTCCTTTTCAGTTAAATTCGAACTATGAAACTACAGAGTGAATCAAAAAAATTTGTGCATGAAAAATGCTTTACCAATTGTTGGTTTTATATGCTTCAGTTCATTTGATCACACACTTCATTTGATACTTATCTAAAATATCCTACATTTTAATGCTCGTCGTGTGTTTTATGTTAGGATGGAGACACATTATAATGCCACCCCTAAATTCAAGATAATTTTAGGTTAGAGACAGGGGGAATATACTAGGCTCAGCATGGGAATGAGCATAAATGTTGGAGTGATGCATATGCAAAGTTTGGCCACATTGCAACTTTTTCTTCCTCTTATCCTGATATAGGTGGAACTCTGCAGGTCCATATATTTGTCATGTGCTGGTAATAGAGATAACTTTGATTAACTTTGCCCACTAATGATACAGGTATTGATGCTTTTTGATACAATATTTATTCCCACGTATGCCCATTAAACCTATGAAGTAAATCTAACAATATTTGCATATTTGTAAGCAAACTACATAGATGTATTAAAATTAATAATCACTTTGTCGTGTGACACCTCCTAATAAATCTATCCTAATAAGGTAAAATATTAAATTTTAGTAAAATTAGGAAGGGATCAAAGCATAATGTCTGTAGGAAAACTGTATAATGCTTGCATGACACTGCTGTTTTCTTCATTATTACAAACTCAGGATGTGTGTATAAAAGTGTTGATGTTAATTTCAGATTCAGTTGATCGAAACTGAAACCGTAATGGTTTATTTACTGAAGCATGCTCATAACGCTTGTAATGTATATTTTTGCTTAAAAAGAGGACATCAAAATCTTTACCTTTATCTGGTTTTCTATTCTGTCTATGAGGTACCCCCGTAAAACCCATGATATACTTCCAGTCGCAGCGAGCAATTGGCGTGCGCAACACTCAAGTGTTAAGCATGCTCAGAAGCAGAAATCACCCAATGTGACTGGAAAGTATACAGTACGCTTAAGTGACACAAAAATAGGGAGTAAATGGGATAACATAGCAAACTGGATAAGGTTATTGGTCTAATGAGACATTTGTTTCTCATTTACTACAGGGAGGTCCCACATATTCCCTATATGTTCATTGAAGCTAGGGCACTGTTAGGGGGACTCTTTACATTGGCAATAGTATAATTGTTAGTTGAACAAACACGACGTGTCTCTTGCACATCTATCATTGTCCTGCACCACGATAGCTATTATATACATCATAATGATAATGCCATTTGCTGTTGGTAGAAAGGTAGACAAGAAACGCTACTTCATAAAAGTGCATATGGCATTATGCCCATATGCGGTACTAATTATGCAAAGGTTTGTTTTCTTTGTTAGATGGACAGCCCTGACCCCAAATAACAGGCTTGTGATGTCATCAATGGAAAAAAAAAGAAAAGCTCTGGAAACCATATATCAGAAGTTTCTAACGATTATGGACATGTTCGAAAAGGGACAACTGCAGGGACAGAGGTTCAAGGCATCTGACTCTAGAGAGGGCCTAACCCTCAAGTTATATCATTTCAGACCATTGAATGGCATGGGGTATTTTATGGACTCCTCAAATGATGATCCCATGGGGGGAGGGGGGCAAACAGACCGTTTTGGACAACCATTATCTGCAGACAAATCTCAATCCAAGACAAAATCCTCCAAGCTGCTACTCCGTGTTAGCAATTCCTTGGTGGAACGAAAAGTGTAAGTCAGCGGTTCAGGAGAAAAAAAAAACATGCTTGAGATTATATTCACTTCAAGAAAAAACTCGCAGAGGCAATGGCCGTTTCTTTTGGGGATTCCTTATTGGATGGACAATGACCAACAAATTACATACTTTGGTGTCACTCAGATCTCTCTCCCTGGGTTAGGAAGTGTTCCGATGGTTTCTCACAGTTTAGACTGGCAAGGTCACGTCTCCTAAGCCACTGTATTGGCGACACGGACAATGGGCAGGCTAAAGTATGCAATTATTGTCTGTCAGATGACCGTCTAATACCATCGTGTCCAGCCCGCAAATTTTGCCAGCTGTAAAGAATTACACAAAATCGTCATCGTGGCCTTCATGGCGGGCATTTGGTAATAATGGCAAAATTATTCGGCCTCGACGCTGCCGGAGATGGGGGTGGTGGTCCCCGACCAGAAGGATCTTAAACCGGGTTTTGCCCAAAATTCTCCTACCCCTAATGATTCGACCGAGGTTGTACCCTATCGACAATCATTTGAGCGTTCTGGATATGTAAACTCTGGATTTCTGATATGTTCATATGGCTTACAGAGCTTTTTTTGATTTTTTCTCTCTTTGTCATGGCTCTGTCCGTAGTCTCTATTAATTGTAATGGTATGCGTGACAGAGCCAAAGTGGAAAAAATCACTTAATTTTGCGGAACATTGATATTTGTTACAAAGAAACTTTTTGGGAAGATAATTTCATTAATCATTTCGTTAAGTATGGCAATTGCGGATAGGGATATCTTTTTTCCAATTCCGCGCACTATCATTCTAAAGGGGTTGCCATTCTAGTTCGTAAAGATTCCGATATAATTTGATATCTTCGAATGTTTGGGAGAAGGAAGAGCTCTGGAGGTCATATTTGAAATTGAAAATCATGAAAACATGGTCGTCTATGTCTATGCTCCAAATAATTTTAAAACCAGACGGTTGTTTTGTATGGATACCAAGGTCGCTTGATTCAGGCCGACTCTATGACCAAATTTTACTTCACTACTTTTCAGATTTTGTTAATCATCAGCCATGACCCATTTCACCTGGAGCGACAATGACTTGGTTTTGTTAAGCTGGATTTAAGTCGGGTCGCCCGGGGTGATGGGACATGGCATTTCATAAGACATTGTTAAAGGGTGAGGATTTTGTTTTGGAATTAAGATTTGTATGAATTTCATAAGTTAATCAATATTTGGGATTCTGATATTTTTTAGTTTTATGGAAAAGACCTGACTGTCGTTTAAAGGTCTCTCTTTAAAGCATGCCAAACGTATTTCCAAGCAGGAAAAGAAATCAAAGTCTCTTTTAGTTCGCCGTATTAAGTATGAGTATAAAAAGCTTCTAAATTTCTTAATTATGATTTATCTTTGTTTAAAAATTAGAATAAAATCATTTGATGAAGAGGCATGTGAGGAGGCCTTAGTGAGGAAGTAAATTAAAAGATATTGAGTTAGGGGCGGGGAATCCACCACATATTTGTTTAGTTTAGAAAAGCATAGACAAAAATCTCATTTAATTAATCATTTAATTAATTTGTAAAAATGTACTTATATTGCAACTATCGAACATATCGAAAGAGGGTTTTAATTTTTAATTCCATTTAATTTCAAGGATGAACCTTGTGATTTATCTATTCGGGATTCTTTTATTGATAATATTTTCTACTAGTTTAAGTTCTGATGATATTATTCGTTGTGATAGTCCTCTTACTTTAGAAGATCTGCGGGAGGCCCTTTTCAACATGGACTCCAACAAAAGTCCTGGTTTGGATGGGCTTACCGCAGAATTCTTTAAATTCTTTTTGATGATTTAGGCCCCTTCTTTTGAGGGTGGCTGAGGCATGTTTCGACGAGTTCCATCTGCCTTTGTCCATGTCTCAGGGGGTTATCACCCTTGTTCCGAAAAAGGGGATTGCTGATAAATCCTCCCTCAAAAGTTGGAGGCCTATTTCGCTTTTTAAATATCGATTATAAAATTATTTTGAAGGCTCTAGCTGATCGTTTAACCAAAGTTATGTCACCTATTATTTCGTCCGCGTGGCCGGGTTGCGACATTGCTGAATATCGTAGCGATGCGCGACTTGGTGGGCTACATCTTTGATAGGGAATTAGCAGGTTTTTTAGTTAAAGTTGATCAGCAAAAAGCCTTCGACCGCGTTAACCATACTTACTTGACAAGGTTCTATTCAAATTTGGCTTTCCAGAGTATTTTATTCGGTGGATTCGTCTGTTTTATTCTAGTGCGAGTAGTTGTGTTAAAATTAATGTTTTTTGTCTGATTTTTTTCTAATTTTGAGGGGATTTCGTCAAGGATGTCCCCTCAGTGCTTTATTGTATGTTCTGACGGCCGAGCCGCTCAGAAATGTCATTGTTAAGCATTCTCAAATTAAAGGTTTGACATTTCTGGTGCTCGTGCCTTTTTATTTCAGCACGCAGACGATACCACCATTTTTGTTCAAGATATTAAGTCTGTTAGTGTTTTTTGATAGTTAATTTTTATAATAGGGCGTCAGGCTCAAAGGTCAACCTTGAGAAGTCAGAGTTTAGGTCAATCTGAACCTACACTAGCGACCACCCCTGCCTAGCTCTATGGCGACCTGGGGGGGCCAGAAATAGAGGCCTCAAAACCAGCCCCAAAAATTGGGACCAGCAATAATAATGACGTGGAAGAAGACATCAGACCAGTTCATCACCAAACCAGTCCAATCAATTCATCCGGAACCGACTAGATCAGACCAGATAAACCAATCCTTGACGAACTACCTATCCGTGACGATCCACTAAGCCATGAACAACCGGCCCGTGACCGACCAGTCCATTCGACCAATCCGCGCCCGACGCGGCAGCCTCCTCCATCTCCCGCTGCCGAGACGTCGGGCTGATCAGGCTAATCCTCCAGCAGCTGGCAGAAATGCCAGTAATCCCCCACGCGGTCCCATTCATCGATCACCACCTGCAAATAGGAATGTGGCGTCACCGCGTGGGCAACCGGGCCAACGCCCACCTAGGCCCGGGCCTCGGCCAGCTGCTGATGTCACCGATAACCGAAGACAACGACGACCAGCTACCCAGCGTTCCGTGTAAAGAAGCGGACTGTCGTTATCGATGATCGTTGAATTACAACCATGCCGTGGTCATCGCCGCATTCATGCAAGAAATTGGGGATACGGGGAGGATTTGGGAGTTGGTCAAATCCAACTCCCAATGGCAGGTAACGTTTAGTGATCAGGTTGATCTCGACCGGCTAGTTTTATATGGTGTCGTGATCAATAACCTGGTCACTTGGGAGGTTGTAACGGTTTCATATTTGGAGTACCTTTTTGGGTGGACAACGAGTTGTCCACCAAATTGCATTCATAAGGTTTGCAATTATGCTTATCTGATGGATCTGATTCAGATCTTGTCCAGCCCGCAAGTTTTGTCGGGTCTGTGGAAGGCTATTGTCGAAGCTGATCATGATCGCTTCTACTGTTGAACGCGGGGTGAGCCCGCATCCCATCCCCGACAGCCCGGACGGCCCCAGAATAGGTTTTGTGAAATTGAGAGGGTTTGTTTTGTTTTGTTTGGAAGATGGCGAGTAATGATTTTGCAGGTGAGGTGGCTTCAAGCCGGAAACCCCTCACGGAGTGCGTGCACCAAAAATTGCAAGAACCACGATTTTCGCATCATTGTCAGTAAAACGCCGTTAGGAGACTAGGGGAGAAAGAAGAAGCAGCTATTTTAACCGCAATGAAATGATGACTTTCCTTTTTCAGAGAGAATGCACGAAACGCTCAAGCTGCTACAGTTGACATGGCCGTGCGGTCGCATGGATGCTGCAACGTTTCTTGAACGTTGGTTGTCTGTCGATCGTGGCTGACACCGCAAGAATGTAGATCATGTGAAGATACACAAATTTCACCTGTAATCGTTATCGCTTCTCGGCCGTTTGGCTAAAGATCTGTGTATGCCAATGCAGATAACACTACCCCATTGCACACACCTCGGGTAGGGTGTTGGAAGGTATCGGGCCTCGGGCACACTTGCTCCGGGGGATGACTTGCGACCAGAGACCAGTGTTCTGTTTACTGGTGGAACATTCTGGTCACGTGTTTTTGTTATCCAAAAGATCGATGAACGATCCCAATATCCCTCTTGACTTTTGACGGAGTTGGTTCGTGTTTAGGCACGATCCAACTCTTGTCAATAGGGGGGAGAGGAAGATGGATACATATATGCCCTAATGTGAGGTTTATGGACATTAACTCGGTAATTTTTGACAATTATCTGCAACATTGTCGGTCGATTTTGGAAATTGGAAAATATAGGAAATTTATTGTGCAATTTATCGGCCTAAGGGCATCCCGGTGGTGGCGATGTCCTCTAACAAAAAAAAAAGATCATGTGTATGTCAGTGAAGACTGCACAACTACCAGTGCCACATTGACTCGGGTAGGGTTGCTTGAAGCTTTCGGGCCTCGGCTACACATGCTCCGGGTGAATTGCGACCAGCACCGTGCTTGCACTGCATACCATGGGACCTTCTGGTCTCTTTTTTTTTCTTGGTTCAAGGGGCGGCTGCCAATCACAATACCCCTTCGCCTTGTGACGAAGTTAGGTGTCCAGCTCTGTCCTTGTGTTGATTGGTATTGCCTCTATTTTGAGGTTATGGACAATACGATTGATCGTTGATATGGCTATGGGGTAATCCGGTTGTGATTATCCACTGAACAAAACAAATCATTGTCATCAAAAAGAGAGGGTCTGGAGTATAACAGTTGTGGAGGAACGATACTCTCGATGTCTTTCAGAATAATGGAATTAATGAGGACTCATCGTGCGTGAGTTCAATGATATTATTTGGCTTTTATTAATTTGTTTTCTGCATGCGACAACACCATAGTTTGTAGATTGTGAATCGGGTGATCGTCTTATGTTATAGATTGTTTGAATGTTGTATACTCCGTCCGGCCTGAAATAAGGAATGACGTCATAGATTTCGTGCAGCTATTGTGCAAGAAATTAGAATTTGTTTGTTTTTGAACAACATTATTTCAGTACTAATCGATTAAGTTTTATGTGACTTATGCTAACTTTTATGATCTGCTTCGATTAGTGTGAATTGTGTTACGGGGTATCCGGTTGGGGTTCTCCAAGAAAAGAAAAAAAGTATCATGTGATTAAAACCTGTATTCAGTTCTTGAAAACGTCATTACACTAGTGACCACCCCCTGCCGAGCTTAATGGCGACCCGGGGGGAGCAGAGAGAGGCAGCAGGCCCTCAAACATGCCCCGAAACGGGGACAGCACATGAATAAAGATAAACGATGTTTGTCAAAAGATATAAAACCAGTTCATGCAACCAAACCTGCCTCAGTCAACAAAACCAGCTCAATGACCAAACTTGCTTCAACCGGAACCGAAAGAGAAGGCAAACCGAAACCATCCCATGCATGATTCACCGGACCTGAACCAATCACCGCGAAAACATGACAAACCTCACAGCCCGTGCCCAATCTCCTGTTTCAATCATTCACCAGTCCGTGACGCTAAAGTCTACCATCAGCGCCAAACAAGGCCACGCCTCTACCATTTCCGCTGAATGCTCGTCGGGTTGCTCAATTGCCACGCCCGTGCCCACCGGCAGCTGCCAGTTATGTCAGCAACTCTCCACGTAGGCCCCTTGTTAGTTCATCACCTGGTCATCGCCAACCAGTCCACAGCGCCTGCTCCACGTGGACAGCCGGGCCAACGCCCACCGTAGCCCGGGGCTCAGCCAGCTACTGGTGGTAATCGAGCTACTGAAGACGACGAATAGCGACGACCACAACCAGCTTCGTTACGCTCGTCTTATCGTCAAAGGACTGTGGTGATTGAGGATCGCACTACACGCTACTATCGTCATAGCGGCTTTCAGGTATGAATTGTGGAACAATGGCAGAATTCTTTGTCTTGTAACTTATGACCAGTGGCAGGTAAATCTTAGTGACCAACCTGATCTCGATAGGCTTTCTTATGGTGTTCTTGTAATCGATAACGAGGATGTCGAAGTTATCCTTACCTTCTTGGTGACCAATGCTATCTTTTTTGGTGTCAGTATTGGGTGGACAATGAATTTTCCAGTTACATTTTTTTGGTGTTACTAGATCTCTCCCTGGGTAGGAAGTTGGGCTGATTCCCACAAATCGAGACGGGAAGTGTACACTGTAGAGTGCAATTTCCTGATAAGGTCAACTCACTTCTTATGCCACTTCTTTGGTGACATGGACAAGGGGCATTCAAAGTGTGCAAGTATGCCAAACAACCACTGATACGCGGGCCCAGCTCGAAGGATTATTAAGGAAGCTAAGAGGCCAGTTGGGTCATTGGGTGCAGTTTTGTTAGAGGTTACATTTAATAGTGTTATCCGAAGGTATGGTGCATGAGAGGTCATGGCAGTGGTGGAAAATTAAAATCGGGATTAAAATTCCAGCTAAATCTATGAAACATGTAGTCCGATAGCAGAGAGAGAAATCAATTTTATGCTTAATGAAAAGACACCTGTAGCTAAAAAAACATAGCTCTCAAACATGTGAATCGTATTTGCTTCAGTGGTATTCAATGTAACAGGGGAGTGAATTGTTGCTGACTATTTTGAGCGCACGCGTTTTGGCTAAGAAGGAACACCAAAAGCTTAAAAATGATGGCAACATTAAAAGCCAGATTATCTCAGTTCATGAACAGGTGAATCGGGCCTCAGGTTTTCTTTCTGGCCCCTATCCCAACTAAATCGACTTGTCCAAAAGTTTTCCTCTGGTGACACGAGGGTTGAATCACTATAGTATCATTTGGAATAAAGTGAAAGAGCATACGATAATAGACAAGGAAGAGATTTATAATGCCTAACCAATAAAGATGGTGTAACTGCAGTTAACAATGTTGACAAGGGCTACCCTTTTAGCAGCATTCTAACAGAAGCAAACAACTATTGGCTAATTATGATAGTGATTTCCTTAGTACAACAGGCGAGTTGGGTTATAGATTATGATATTTGGCCAATTAAGGATGAAGTTATTAGATGCGTTATATTTGCTATTGGCAAGGCTCGTTGTACTACGCCAGGGTGGACTGTATTGGGGCGAGTGTTCTTAGGTTGCTAGTTATCAACCGCCAAATTTCGCTGATGAAAACTGTGTCATTTGGATTAGGCTTATAAGATTGAAGGACATTCACCCCTAATGTTGTTCACGCAACGATGGTAAAATTATGGAAAGCACTGTATGGTTATTGCTGGATTGATTTGATTTCTTGAATTACATATTTCTTCATTCTGTTGAGAGTGGGTTTAGAGCTGGTGGTCAGAAATGGATCATTTAATTTGATTGAAATCCGTTATTGCTTGTATTTGTAACAGGGAGAGTATTTTAGCGTGCCTTTGAATTTGTGGAAAGCATAGACTGGTTTGGATGGAGGGGGTCATAATAAATTAAAAAGAAGGAGTAAGGGGAAGGATTCTTAAATGGATTAATAGGTGCATCGGGTAGAGTAAAATGGTTATTTTGTCTAATATGAAAGTGGCATAAAGGTAGTGTGGCTAGTCCACCGATTTTCAACCAAGCAGTGAGTGAATAACCTAAGGTGGGTTGGAATTAAGTTACCCAATTCCGATGACATTTTGCGGTTAAAAAAGGAGAATGGAATATTTCTCTATGGTGTTCAAACACAGTTAAGGTAGTTGTTACAGTATTAGGGACTAGGTAAGATGTGGCGGTACAGCTTGGAGTTAAGCTATTGTCCTAAATTCAATTGTTGAAAGTAACCCAAGTGAAAGTCAGATTTCTGGGAAGAATATTACTGTGAAAAAATCTGCTAAATTTTTCGGCCTAGTTTTGGATTTTCGGCTGACATGGAATGACCATATTAATTATATTTTGGATCGGTCTAAAAGAGGTTAAATCTTATGGGTTATATAACTAGTTTTAAATGGAGGTATCTTGTTCCTCGTTGAATATCTACAACGCTCTTATACGTCCTGCCGTTAAGTATGGTTGTGAGACTGGTTGTGATTTGGTTTGTGATTCTGTTAAAAATAAACTTAACAGAGTCCGATATCAAGCACTTAAAACTTGTGCAGGCGCTATGTCGTGTTTTTTGACGAAATCACAGATTGAATATGGTGAACCACATTTGTATCTTAGGCGTAAATTTCTCCCTAGTGTTTTTTTTTCAGTGTCCTTCATTAAAATGGCGTTTCATCCAGCAAAATATCTTTTTGATGATGCCTGGCAGTATCATTATTTTGGGGAAGGTTGGTTGAAGACAAAACCATGTTCATTTAAGTATGCGTGCTCAGGATGTTAAGCAAGACATGCTTGTTCTTCCGAGGTCTCCTTTTCCTTCCTGGTATTATGATAGCATAGATATTCATAGACTATTTGCGTTGCTGTGCAAAGTGTTGATGAATGTATGAAGAGGGGTTGGCTCTTCAAAATAGTCATGGGAAGTGGGGTACATTTCATTTTATACAGATGATTCTGTTGGGAAAGAGTGAGGTGTGGTTTTATGTTCCTCATTTCAAATATTCTAGAGGTTTTCGCCTTTCGGATGGTATTTCAATCTTTAATGCGAAACTGATGTTTATTTATTTGGCACTTGCATAGAAAGCCGAGGTGGAACCTATTAGTGTGTGTATTTTAGTGACTCATTGGGTGCCTTACAGGCTCTCGGGAATTTTTGCCCCGGATGGTGCGATTTATTCCGGTGTAGAAGTAACCATTGTCCGGCGTACTCATAGGTCCCGGGAACAATGTGAACAATAGTGCAATCTTTCAGTTGACTCGTTTAACGCAACATATTTTCACGTCTTTAGTCCGTTATCGTCTATGAGCCCCGGACTATGGCTCCCATCCGGACTAGCTGCTTTCACACCGGATATTATGATGCTCCTATCAATTAGGATTCGGAGAGGATCCACTTGGATTGGGTTTTTCCAGCCACTTGGAGATGGTTGGCAAGTAATAGCTGATTGGAAATTTGCAAAACCATGCAACTAATTTACTTTTGTGGAGTTAAATTGCCCCATTAAACTGAGGTTAAAATCAGGCCAAATCCAAAGTTGTATGCAGAATGGCCAAGATTGTGGGTTTAATTTATTTAACTCACCTTAACAAGCTAAGATCAAGCTTTGATATAATTTTGTGGGTTAGAAAGGATGAGGTTTGTTCTCATAGGTTACTAATGGGTTTGCTATGTCTTTGGATGGTTTATTAGCACTTAGTGACCAAGGGGGGGTGGGGGTTCCTAGGGACCCCCAAATTTTGGTTTCGTGCTGGCCGCTTTACTTGCGAATTTGTTCGCCGGAAATTTTTTGTAATTGTCTGACTTTTAAATGCGCTTCTTTTCATACCACAATAATTAAAATCGGCCAAGCCGTTATGAGAATAATTTGTGGGGGTCCCATGGAACCCCCCCTTGGGCACAACTGAAGTCATTTGAGAATATTTTTAAAAATAAATAAGAAACCGAGAACCAAAGCAAATTTTTTTTGCTGATTAATTCACACATACATGTGTAACAATTATTCGTAAACATTAAAATCATTAACCCTTTATAATGTTCTGAAAACAAACAATGTCATAAACGGTTGCAAACCGTTACTGTACAACGCCTGTGGGAAAATGTGACGTGTATTTGCAACACCCGTTAAAAAAAAACAGGAATTCCCAAAACGTACTGCGAGGTTTGTGTTAAATATAAGTAATTTGGTCTTTCTAAATAGATTCAACATAAAATAAGTTTTTTAAAATGTTCTGATGTAAGCACAAGGCTCCGTGAAGTTTCCCCGGTCTTTTTGCCATTTTCGCGGGTTTGAAAACAATGTTTTTGCCCCTAATTTGCACCCAAATACAAATCTCATTTTTTTATTTATGATGATTTGGGGTTGTCTTATGACCCTTCACATTGTGGTATAAATTCGTGCAAAATTTCCCTCTGAGTGGTTCCTTAGGGGGGGTCCGCATGGAACCCCCCCCCCTTGGGCCCCAACGTGAGTGAAAACCCCTTGTTCCTTAAGTGTTAAGATGGAAAAGCATTACACAGGTTTATGTTCAGCTGCCATGTCGAAGAGACAGTTTTTAATCTTCTTCTTTTTTATCAAAAAGCTGATGACTCAGGGAATCGTGCAGGGGGCCAGAAAATGTTTCTATGTGTGCCAACCCCCCCCAAAGTCAAAATTGGCGAATGTGAGATTTTCAATTGGTTGGTAATAAAACATCTCCAAGAATATTTCCCACTATATGTAATTCTCCGAGTTAAAGTGCCATATACCCCCATGAACATACGAAAATCTCAAAATATACCTATAATTAGAAAAAGCGAAAACTTTGGGGAAAAAAAGGGGAAATTATGATTTTGTATAAATGTAGCACGATGTTAGAATTCGTTCCGATTCCCGCCACATACATTTTACATTTCTACCCAAACCTATAGTTTGTCATTGATGATCTTTTGTTGCCAGACTGCCTTGTACAGCGGCATTTAAACACCGCGATACACCAATTGATCAGGCCTATTGTACAAATGTACTCGTTGTGTACGGTGTTGAGGCGTACGGTGTTGTGTCAAGGCGTACGGTGTTGCCTTTCGAGTATCAGTAGCTAAAACGACTATTCAACTTTCATGACTTGATGAATCATCGATGGTATATTTTATGCAAAAAAATATAAAAGTGACAATATCAAGAAGATATTTTTCAAGTGTGCATTCAGCGGTTTCTCTCGATGTTCAAAAAAAAAGGCGCAAAGTAATCAATTGATGAGTATGTAAAACATTATAATGTGGGTGCTCAGATCAACACCCCACAAGATCTTATCAAGAAATTGTCAAAGACGATTAAGAACTTTCTGTAATGTGTGCGAGAGAAGGGGAATACGTGTGGTCGTACTCTGGAATATTTCAAAAAAGGAAACGAGGAATGGCTTAATCAGACATTATCATTCGATACTGAAATTGAAACATTTCTTGCACAGAATATCAGGACAGGTACCGGGACAGACACGGAGCCAAATGTAGATTTACCAGGCACTTCACATGGTGAATTCAACATTGGGCGTCTAAGAACTGGGACACCTTCTCAGATCGTTCTAAGAAAACAAAGGCAACAACACATTTTTTTTAAATGTGTTGAAATTTGCAATGTTAACGCCATCCATGCCAGCCAAATTAAGGAAACTCATAACAGAAAAAAGAAAGCCAGTAAAGTACATTAGTGAGAAATCATTGGACTGTTAGTTGAGACAGTAAATTCATGACAAAACGGGCATACCAAACAAACAGATTATTTGCAAATGCTATCCGACGTTCAGCGAGTTAAGGGAGACTAAGGATAAATGGTATCCCAACGACATCTCAGTCACGGAAGACTCCGCGAAAGTACCCCTCCAAAACCTTCTGGACCACACTGCACTTCGAATAAATCCGGAACAGTATTTCACAAGCCACTGAAAATTTATAAGATGAATAGTTCAATTGTAAATTGGCGTGCAATCTGCAATGTTATCATATTAAACTTGGCCAATCAATCCAAATCCCAAATCCAACAGATAATACATATAATACCTAAAGATAATACATACCATGTTTTGTTAAAAGAATCTAAAGCATCTAAATGTATGAATAATTATTTGTAAAACATGACGTGTAAGCATAAAATTCTAAGCTTGATTGTGATTCTGTAATTTGTAATGATCATGCTTTTCTGACATTTCAAATGCAGGTACTATGTATGACAGCAGCCTTCAGTTCCTTTGTAATTGAAGTTCAAAGCAGCATTTTATGGCAAAATCCGGTACCGTCTTGGTCCAGATAGATTTTTCAGACCCCGACTATCAGGAAGAGAACAAATCTGTTCAAGATGAAGTTACGAACTTGCAACCAATGAATGCAAGTTTAGACATTGATTACGAACAGTATAGATCAAATTGGGAATGGCAACATACAGATTTGCTGATTTACACTTCACCATGGTTGATCAGAAATGCATTGACAGAAACCAAGTCGTCAATGAGATGCGGGGCTACTCCTAAACAGTTCAATAACATAGAGAAACTTCCCTTCTCATCAAACAGGGAAGCCTGTACCTATGGACTTTCACATTCCCTACAGAATCCCAATTAAAAATTGGCGTGTTTCAACGGAAGATGAAGATGTCGTCGCTGCTCCGAGGAAGAAAATACATAATCACTTTAAAGAGGAAAACTTCCAAGCATTCCAAGAGAAAACCTTTGCTGACATTTGCGGTTTAAATGTAAATCTAGTACATAGGCTTCATATGATTTTAGAATTCATAAAAGGAACTTATTTCTTCTTCGATAAGTAATTTTGGCACACTCCGGTGGTGTGTTTTCTTCTATGCACGATCCAACTCTTGTCAAGGAAATGGGTATGCCCTATTGCTGAAGTCATGGGCAATTGTATAACTCGGTCGATTTTTGAGAATATTTGGTCGATTTTGGCTATATGGAAAATTTCAAAATTATTGTGCAATTAATCGGCTAATGGCATTCCGGTGGTGGATGTCCTCTAAACAAAAAAAAAATCGTGTGCAGTTCTGATAGGAAGCTACCGTAAAGAATCCTTATACTACACAGTGCGACCTCCCCCTGCATAGCTATGGCGATGCGGGGAGCAGAAAGCAGCGAATGCCACTACCAAACCAGCCCCTACGAGGGGACCAGCACGTATTACTGATGTGGAAGAAGATACTAGACCAGCTGATGTATCCAAACCAGTCCATTAATCGGAACCAGTCAACGAATCCAGACCAGTCAATAAGCCTAAACCAGCCTCAAAAACCGAAACCTGTCCGTAAACCTGCCCATGATGATTCACCAATAACTACGATACTGCTCTGCTTGATTTGGGTATTGCTAGCCTATGCGATCGTCGTGAGCAATTAATTATGAATTTCGGCCAGAAGCTCCTCAACTCCGAGCGCCACCAACATCTCCTCCCTGTTAGACCTAAACCAAGATATACTCTCAGGACATATAAAAAATTTGAGGAACCAAAAAATCAACCATTCCCCACATCATCAGGTTACTTAATCAGCAGTAGTTATTTTTAATGTGTGCTTTTTTAAAAAATATTTTTGTCTGTTTGCCTGCTTACTTGCCTTGTTTTCATATCTGTTGCTTGTGTTTGATGTTATTTGTAATTGCTGTAAATACTAATTTTCTGTGAATATATTGTAAGCCAGTACTATCAGCTCCGCTGTTTTTTCTGTTTTTTATACCGTTTAATAAATAAATAATAAAATAAATAAATGAAACCAGCCAGTGACGTAAGACCAGTCCAAACAAAACAAAACCAGTAAAATCAAACGGCCAATGGCTAACGCTTAGTGACCAAGATGATCTCGATAAGCTTGTTCTTTATGGTGTTGTGATCAATAATGAAGATGTCGAAGTCAGCTTGGTCACCAAGAAGATTATGACTGTATCCTTTTTGGTGTTCCATATTGGGTGGACAATGATGAATGCCCACCAAGTTACATTCTTTTGGAGTTACCAAAATTTCACCCTGTGTAAGGAAGTGCTTAGCTGAATTCCCCACCATCGAGACGGGAATTGTACATTACAGCGTGCAGTTCCCCGATCAGGTTAAATCGTTTCCGAATGCCACTCGTGTCGGTAACACGAGTGTTCAAATTAAGCATACTGGACAGGCTAAGGTTTGTAATTATTGTTTGTCCGATGAACATCTTATTAGATCGTGTCCAGCCCGCAAGTTTTGTCATTTATGCGGGCTGAAGGGTCATTTTCCGAAGTATGTCCAGATCGCTCTGATTTTGAACGCTCGCCATCAGAGTCGTCGTCTTCTGACGGTGTTAAGGATTTGAAGGGCTCTTTATCCGCTGCAAGCAGTGATGAAGAGTCCTCTGATAACCTGGTCACCGTGGAGGAGGGCGGCTCGGAGGCACGAATAATGGGCTCAAACTTAACATTAAATAATAATGTAAGGAAACCAGATATTTACAACTAGAGGCTTGCCCATTGAAATCCATGTATTAAATGTTGTTGGAGGAATTAGCATTTTTTTGTATTACTAAAACAAAGATAGAAGGAAAGAGAGTCGGGAAAATTTAATACATGGATTTAAATTTGGACAAGCCAGTAATCAATAATTAGTAAGTTGGTTTCTTATGTTGAATATTGCATACATACATACATGCCTGCAAAGTCATATTTGCAAATTCCGTGTAGTTTGGAAAAAAATAAAATTTATATCCTCAAAATTAAGAATTGACGGGGCCCCGTCAATTTCGCTGTGTACAGTTCAATGGTGATTCGACATTGTTTACATTTTGATTATATCTTGTGACGACAGTGATGGATTTGCTTGGAATTTTGGATTTAGTATGACTATGTACCGAATAATGAGCGGTATCCGAAATTTAAAAATATAAATTCAGGACTTTCAAACTCAAAATGCCCATTTTGTGTCTACATTGCTGGTGTTAGGTCATATCAACACTTTATATTACACTTCTTTGTGAAAAACAGACACTAAAGCATTTTAAAGCGGTCTTGAAGATTCCATTTACGACTATTTTGTTTACTAATAGAAGTCGGATCCCGACAATGCATAAAAATCGCCATTTCTTTCACAAACACGGCGTGTTAAGCTTAGGATTTTACAGGGGTCTTTACTACAACCATTTCCAATACAGCAGTGTAAAAAATGGTCTGTGATTTCCAAAGGTTTTTTCGAGAAGATGACGATGACACATATGCTGGAGAATGGATCTAGCAACCACAATCAACGAATTGAGAGCTTTTAGTGCTTTTTGAGAAAGGAATGCATAGAGTATTGGCTAGTTAATTGTGTTCCATAACTTGAAGAACAGATGGATATATATACTTTGATGGCAGTGTTTGATAAACATTTGGTGCTCCATTGTGAGCAAATCCCGATCTCCCCAAAGAGCTGAATACATGACTGGACATCAGCACCCGCACCACAAACAACTGGCGGGTTATTTTAGTGTCGTTGGGTTAAAATACTAGAAAGTTACCTGCACGACTGGGACAAGTTTTTTGCATTGTTGAGCATGTTGCAATAAACAGAATATCAGCACAGGTACCGGTGTGAAAGCAGATATAGTCCGGTGGATCCATAGTCCGGGGCTCCATAGACGATTAACGGGATAAGCGTGAAACTAATGTTGCGTTTTAAGAGTCAAAGAATCGCTTGCCTATTGTTCACCATTGTTCCCGGACTATGAGAACGCGGACCGGGACAATGTTAATACTACACCGGGACAGAGATGGAGCCAAATGCAGATTTGCCAGACACTTCACATGGTGAATTCAACATTGGCGTCTAAGAACTGGGACACCTTCGCAGATCGTTATACAGAAAACAAAAGGCATCATCTCATAAAACACAGTCAACCAGAAGAACTTCTGTATGCAGCGTCCAAAGGGGTTGTTCAAAGAAAATTGGCTGTAACTTAAAGGGTTGGAAATTTGCAATGCTAAACGCATCCATGCCAGACAGGAATGAAAAAACGGGCATTCCTAACACAGATCTTGCAAATGCTAAAAAGGAAGGTATCTACCGACGAAACATGTTCGGGAGATAGGATAATGTATCCGAACGAATCTCAGTCACAGAAAAATCCGCAAAAGTATCCCTCCAAAACCTTCTGGACCAAACGCACTTCGCATAAATCAGGAGGGGCAGTTATATCACAAGTTATTGAAAATTATAAGATAAACTTTCATAAGATGAATAGTTCAATTGTAAATTGGCGTGCAATCTGCAATGTTATCATATTAAACTTTGCCAATCAAACCAAACCCAACAGATAATAAAGATAACAATAAAGAAAATAACATGTTTTGTTATCAACGAATCTAAAGCATATAAAGTATGACATAATTATTGGTAAAACTGGAGTGTAAACATAACTTCTAAGTTTTAATATTCTGATAACAAAGCTTTAATTTTTCAAACATGCTGACGATACTACAGTTTTTGTTAAAGATGTAATTCCGTTAAAAAGTGTTTCAATCCTTTCAATTGTATGGTGAGGCCTCTGGCGCCAAAGTTAATTTTGATAAATCTGAAATCATGGCTCTTGGCAATTCTACCCTTTGTCAAATTCTGGTTGTGACCTCAATTTAAAATTCTGATCACACTAAAGTTTTGGGCCTTCTATTGGTACTGATCAAAACAAGTTGTGTCATGAGAATGAGATTGTATGTTTATACTTGAAAGGGAAAATCTTGAATATTGGAAACCCTGAGATCCTCCCATTAAAGGCAGAGTGTTAGTTGTTAATTTGTGTGATTTATTTGTCATAGGGCAGCTCGGTTGCAGTTGTCCTAAATAAATTTAAAAAAAGATCATGTGTAACAAGTGTTTCAGCATCTGCAAAAACGTCACTACACTTTAACGACCACCCCCCCCCCCCTGCCACAATCTTGGAAAAAAATGTTGGAACAGTTGTAGGTGGGAAAAAAATTCCCGGTTCTCCCCTAAACAATGTTGTTCATGGTTATGTCAGTCAGCAGCCTGGCACCACACCCAAACATTGAGATGATGGGGGATGGGGAAGGGAAAGGTCGAATGAAGGTTCAGGGCTTCAATTGAAACTGAATTTGGGTTAGGGACCTACGATGTGACCCGGCACGCTTTAATACAATCGGATTAGGTGTTCCAACTATTGTTCCAAGATTGTAGCTCCAGGCGCCGGGGGACAGAAGAGGCAGATGCCTCAAAACCTGCCCCGAAACGGGGACCAGTACATGATAATGCTAATGATGCGGGAGAAGATACCAAACCGCTTCATTCAACCAAAACCAGCTCAACCGGAACCCGACCAGACCAGGCAAGCTGAAACCAGTCCATGATGATTCACCGGACCATGACCAATCCTCACCAGTCCATGACCAATCACATGTCTTTAATCATTGCAAGCCCAAATTGCATTCATTGGAGTACCCAAATTTCCCCGATTAGAAGTGATTAGCCGACTTCCCCACCATCGAGACGGGAATTGCTGCACTGCCGTGTGCAATTCCCTGATCAGATTAAGTCTCTTCCCTATGACACTGGGTCGGAGATACGAGCGTTCAATTAAGCATAATGGACAGGCTTAGGGGGTGGTACATTACTGCACCCACTTACATGCCTCCCAGTTGATATTCAGCAGGCCTTGACGGAATAAAGTACTGTATCACGTGCACTTTATTACGTCAAGGTTGCTAAATTCCGGCGTTTGTAAAACACAGAATCGCCTAAATCGCCTAATTCGCTTAATTTCCTGCGTTGATGTATTTATCACACAGTATTTAGTTGAATCTTGTAAGAACCAACAATGACTAAAACAAATATCTTTGAAATCAAAAATTTTTGGGTTTGTCCCAAAAATTCTGGTTGATTGTGGGAACTTAAGCAGAGCAAAAATGTCTGACTATTTGATCAAACACCGAATTCTCCTAACTTCACTTCTGTGGCAGAAACTCATCATTCGTCTCGGTCCAGCCTGCAAGGAGTCATCTCATTTTATTGCTTGATTAGCTCTAGCACAGAAAAGTTTTATGAATGGCGGGATGAATGGGCGGTGTGAGCCTACGTAGTGTGGGCCTATTACCGCGGTTAATTGGCGGTCAATTTTGGCAGATGAGGGGTCGGACAGCTTGTTAAGTGTTCATACCGTCCTCAGACAGCTTGTTAAGTGTTCATTCCGTCCTCATGTCAAGATGCCGGTGAAAATGCAGGCCAAATATGCATATGCATAGTAACAATGCATAATTATCCAATGTCTTGTTTCCGCCTCCACCAGTGATGTCATTTCGACAGTTAAAGGGTTCAACGAGAGATTTTGAGGCACCCAATATTGTGTCATATATTAATTTCATATAGATTAGACACTCAATAGATTTCTTCACCTAATATTTAAACTACAGAAATGTCTTAAAAGAGAGAAAAAAAAGGCGATTTTGATTTGCTTATATTCACTATAAAACATAGGCTTATTTGTATTTGCTCCTATACAAATCGAAAATTAGAAATTTTCACATTTTTGTACCAAAAACTTCTCAGACTTATCCTTCAGATGGGGATATTTTTGATGGAAAGCTTTACAACACACATAGTGGCACAAAAATCAAATTTTCACATTTTTCGGACACTCGTTTAGGTGAATCTCTTGTTGCCCTTTAATAACCAACATACCATTCACTTCATATCGGCTACTGGGCTTTATTCCAGCTTTTAGTCCGTAACACTTATTATTCCGTCATTTCAGTGAGGGGGTCAATGACGTCACGGGTGCCAACAATTTTTCAACTGAGTGGAAATTGGTGAAGACCGACTGAGACTGAGGGATCAACCAGTCAACGACTAATTGATACTCGTCTCTTAAATGGGTCTGAGCCACAGCTCACTGCCTACTTTTATCTTTTGTTGATTTTAGTAGAATTACTAAGTCATTTCTATCAATGGAAAAATAACAAAGTTCCGCATGTTTCATCTGTGCAGTCTTCATATTCATCACCACACACAGTGATCCTGCGTGTATCGGAGGAATTATTTTTACTTTTTCGCGCGCCAGTGAGGCAATTCCATAAATGGAGTGAGGAGATTAAGCGAAGTAAGCGATTTAGGGGATTCCGTGTTTAAACGCCGCTGAATTTAACTGGGAGCAGGCAAAGTTCGTGCAGTAAATGTACCAACCCAGGCTGAGGTTTGCAATTACGTTTATATCTGATACCATCCTGATCAGATCAGGCGGCTCGGATCCAGGGAGGGGGCGGAGGGGGGCGCGCGCCTCCCGGTATTCTGCAATTCTGCCAAATCATCCCATTTTGAGCTATTTTGGAGACCATTCAGCCTTTATAGCCCCCCGGTAATTTTGACAGTTTTCAATCCTGGACGCATAACCCCGCATCCCAGCCGCGCGCAGTGGCTGTATGCCTCTAAACTAACACGGGGACATCTTCTCAGTCAGGTCCACACGGTAGGCTATTTAGCCGGCCTGACTTTTAATCAGTTTGTATAAAGACTTTGGACCCATCTTTTTCACTTTCATGCGGGACAATTGATATTAATTAGAAGAACAATATACCGTGTTGAATCTTAAAAAGGAATTTTATTATGGGATAACAGCCAAGTTTTGTAAAAATAAAAGATTTGATGACGTCACGGCATTGATTGGTTTATTATTTTCTTTCGTGGGACCTTCCAGGTAAAAATACGTACGTAATCCCACATTTGAAAAAGCACCGATTATCGTCTCGTACGTCGTTTTTGATCAAGTAGGGAAAAGGTAAATTTTGTCTGTTTAGACATAATACACTTGTCTTTTGGAAAAAAATAATAGCACTTTGGGGAGAGAGGGTCATGTACAGACCTTGATTTTAACATGGCCTGAATTTATATATATCGGTCCGCCCCCGAAGAGCAATCTGATATCTGATCCCTGACACGTGACCTGGTCCCTGACACGTGACACCAATATTCATCTCGTACCGTTTATAACTACAAAACGGCAAAGCGGCAAGCATTCGTATCTCTGTTTGTCACAGCGTAATCGCCAAGAGTGAGACTAAATACACGTTCTGTACAGGGAGGGTAGGACACGATCTGCTCGATTTGGGCATTGGGGAATTTCCAAACGGTACTTTTGTGAAACTGCCTACAATGCATTTAATCTATGCAGTCGTCCCAGTGCCATGAAAAAATCATCTTTTTAACCTTTGTTCAAAAATCTTAGTAATTCATGATAATTAGAAACAAAAATCATCAATCATGCGTCTGTTAAATTACCTTGCATAACTCAAACAAACTCCGAAACTCCCCTGCCTGCAAAGTAATCTCTATCAACATAATACCCTTGACATACGCGCCTGGCTACAGAGCTATGCGCTCTGAGCCATGCGCGCACCGATACACTCTAATTTCAAAACAGCCCTATTATAATTATTACTTCCCAAAACCATGCATGCATCCTGTATCCGCCATTGTGATCAGATCTTGATCATTTCTCCGAAGCCTGTCCTGATCGCTCTAACTGTGACCTCGTCTTCGGAGTCGTCATTTTGACGGTGATGAGGATTTGGAGGGCTCTTTATCGGCTGCAAGCAATTGGTGATAAGATCCTCTGATGACCCTCGTTACCATGTAGATTGACGGCTTCTGAGGCCGACGCGGGTGGTGAGCCCTCAACCCATCCTCCGTCGCCCGACGCGGACGTTCTTTGGTCATCACCGTCCCATGAAACACATGGATCCCTTGGCTACGTCCTGTCGGTAGTCTCTATTAACTGTAACGGCATGCGCGCCAGAGCCAAAGTGAAAAAAAAATTGATATTTTTGTTTACAAGAACTTTGGGACGATAATTTCGTTAATATCTTTCTTAAGTTTCCAATGGGACGGGATGTTTGTTTTTTTTCTAATTCCGCGCAATACCACTCAAAAGGGGTTGCTTATTTTAGTTCGTAAAGATTCGGATATTAATTTTATCTGCGAACGTTTTGGGAAGAAGGAGAGCTCTGGAGTTAAATTTGAAATAGACGACCATGTTTTCACGATATTCAATGGCTTATTCCAGACAGTTGTTTTCATTGAGTTAAATAATTATATTGTGTCCAATCTTTTTGGTTCTGATTATATTCTTTGTGAGGATTTCAATGTGGCTTCTGAGTCAATTGACAAAGCGTCATTTCTTTACGCTGATCCGTCGCGGTCGGAGTATTTAGGCATTGTGCGTGACAATAGTCTGCATGCGGGCACAAAATCCTTCCGCCGTGCATACTCCTGGCGACGAATTATCCAAGGTCGATGATTCAGAGCCGCCATTGGACAAAAGTTTTCACATTCCTTCTCAGACTTTTTTAAAGTCGTCAGCCAGTACCCAAGGAAAATCTTGGGGTTATATCTGGGTATGGATGAAGGTAAATGGTTGAAGAGAATCGGGGTGAAGTTGACCAGTAGTAGTAAATTAATATTAACTTCGTGAAAACCTAGAGACCTGACCTTAAAGGCAATAACCCGGGAGCTAGCACACTTTGTACACACTCAAGTACAAAAGTGTGAGTGATTAAATATGTGCCAGCCTTACAGGAACCCCTGAAACGCGATTCTGAAGTGCCGCAAGTGGTGCTTAAGAGATGGGCCAAGACAAAGTTGTACAGGGTCAAATTTTTAAATTGAAATGTGACCAAAGTTATGAATCTGGAAAATAAACAATAAAGCTGGGGTTTATAAAGGATAAAGATAGAATTCAGAAATGGCTGCTGCAAACAAGTTGAGAGGAATAGAAACATTTAAACTGGGTATTCCTTACAAGAATATAATTACAGCATTGAAATTAGACTAATTTATTCTGACTTGAAAGACATTTGAAACGCATTATGAAACGTTAAGGGTGTGGTCAGGAGGAAAAAATTACAGCAATGACGAGATGTGATAAACTATATAAAAAAGGAACTTGACATATCGGTTGTTTGCATGGGACATCGATGGATGTATTACAAGCTACAAATAAATGGATTCAAAGTGAAAAAAGATGTTAGAGTAATATATCCATCCTGGATCAGAAAAGTATAGTTGAATAGTACAGCCTCAAGTTCAGAGTTAAAGGCTAAAACCAGCAAAAATCAATAAAAGGGTTCAATCAGTTGTAAAGGGGTTCAACTGTTAAGTTGGATCCATTTGGATTAAAACATGGTGCAAGTATGGTGGGCTATTAGGATTAAAAATAAGGGGGGGGGAATAGTTTGAGTTCTCAAATGCTAGTTTCCGATTAGAGCATTTGAGACACTCCAAAATTATCCTTATTTTAATCATAAATCTAAAAATTCATGCAAAATCCCTGACTGTCGTCACAAGATTTAACAAAATATCAAAATGTAACAATGTCGAAATCACATGAATTGTACACAGCGAAATTGACGGAGCCCGTCATTCTTATTTGAGGATGGTTATTCATTCCAACTACACGAATGTGCAAAATGTATGTATGATGTATGTATGTATGAGTAGTTGTATGTATGTATGATGTATGTATGTATGTATGTTAGTATGTATGTATGTATGTATGTATGTAGTATGTATGTATGATGTTGTACTAGAAATACATTGTGGGAGTATTTTCTGGTATAAAGCGAGACATTGTGGGAGGATTTTTACATTGGTGGGTGTATTTTTCCTTCATTGGGGGAGTATTTTTACTAGATGTTACTATGTTACGATTGTCCTAACGGAAGAACTGTAATCTAGTATTGCACGTTATTCCGTTAAAAGGGAGTAGAAAAGAGGATTTGTCTAGTTAGTAACTATATAGGCCTGCGGCGCAATCCTCTTGGCTAAGGAAAGTGAGAATAAAACTCTAAAAAACATGAAAAAAAAAATGAAAAAAATTGAAAAAAAGTCTTTAAAAATGTCTAAGAAGTTCTTTTTAGAGAAAAAATATCAAAACTATATAGGTTTGAAATGTTCCTTCTATAGTTTTGAAAAAGTGTATTTTTCTGAACAATGTCTAAAAAAGTGTCTTAAGAGATTTTCGTGAAATTCCCACATTGTAGTCTTGAAAAAAAAAAAAAAAAAAAACAGCATGTGTGTTGTGTTGTGTGGATGATGTATGCCTGCGTATGGAGTATGAATGTTTATACATGCTGCATGCATACAGACAAAAGGCAACATATGTCTCATGTATGTATGTATGATGGATGTATGTGTATGCATGCCTGCTGTGTGTATATTACAGCGTGAGTAAAAAAAAACCTCTACATTCAGATAAAAAATAATTAAAATAGTTAAGAATATTTTGCTACAAACGTTTGCTTTGGTTATAGAGAGGGATAAACAGGACTTCAGAAAACGTTTATTTGGTGTCATTTTGGATTTGGAGGAGAAGTTATGGTTTCCTATTTGCTGAGATACTTAAAAATCCGGTTTGCGATGGAGCCAAACACGATATATCGTTTACATAGCGTAACATGGCTTCAGCAGTGATTGAGTAAAAAAAATTTACCACCAAATTATTGTTAAGCAGAAGGTGGGAATAACTGAAGGATTATAAAAATACCATATCCCGGAGATACAAAAGAAAATGCTGAGTGAAAAAAATGTTCAAGTTCCCAATAAGAAAGACAAGATGGTGTGTAAGACCAACAGTTTAAACTTTGGTGTCAGCAAGATTTATGGGTTTAGCCTACAAACCGTAACTCGGGAGCCAAAGTGAAACCATTGAATGTTTTGTATTCGATTGAAAAAACAGTGCGCATTGAAGTTTAAGGTTTAATTCTAATTTATTTACCGAAAAACTTCAGCTTAGTTCTTTAAATCTCTGAGCAGTTCATTGATGTTTCATGAATGCGGAAAATGATATGGAGTGATTTTCAATAATGAATCTTTATGATTCGAACAACATTAATTTAATTGTTTAAAGATATTTTACTTATAATTATGTACACAAGGGACGTTTTATTCAAACTGATATGTTTTGTCGAGAAGAAATCGGATATAATTAGAAATGCATGTGTGAATGTCTTTGCTATAATGTGTTATAGTATACGTCGATGTCAGTATCTGTCGTTGTATGGTCGAAAATAGGCAAACAAAATTTTTAGGTATCGGAAAATTGACAAGTTTATTAACTAAAGTCCGAGACACCAGATAAAAAATTCTGATAGCCTGTTATTCCTGTAAACAACAAAGCAAACATTCAAGCAAAAAATGACGTTTAACATTTGAGAAAAAATCTTTCCTGAATGTAGGGTTTTTATTGGACTCACACGTATACTGCAACCCCCCATATTGGCCAATTCTGCATCCTGGTCAAGGTTCATATAGAAAACTCGTATGCAAATCCTTGAATGCAATTATTGGCTCATCTTTATTTATCCACAGGGAATGTCCAATCATGTCAACTTTGTAATAACCCATTTGATACGGTTTCTCATATTCTCAATGGTTGCATGAATTTTTCCTGTTCCAGACGTCATGACCGAAATTGTATATTATAAACCAACAAATTGGTAACATCCGCCCAGATATCATGTTGATAATAAAACATAGTTATTGCCGAGATGTTCAAAGCAATTTCTCTAGATGCAGCACAATATTCAACATAAGAAAACAGACTTGCTAATTATTGATCACCGCAACCACAAACTGTTTATGTGAAATCTCCACACCGTTTGATTCTTTCATGAATCAATGCTATCAAACAAATTTGACTATACCAAATATTGTGCGGAAATGATAACTGGGGACATATTTACACAGGCCAAAGTGTAGTTCTCATACATTGGAGCTACAGGTGCGTCCATAGAAAATGGTTACCGGGCTAAAAATGCTGGATAAGCACCCACCGAAGCAAAAACCAAAAAATCACCAATTACATAAGTTTAAGTGCGCCATGGCTCGAAATTGTTGGCAGATTTGCGGAAGAGCTGCAACCAATTTAAGCAATTAGCAATTTTTTGGAAGAGCGCCCAAAATTTTTCAAAAAAAATGAGATTTTTACACGGTTGCATGGTAACTGGCCTAGTAAACCCTAACTGGGCATGGTAAGCTCGAAAATGTCTGTCTCTCAAACGAAGAAATTTGGTAATTAAAATAATATTAATCGGGGATCTCCGATTAAAATTCAACGGCTGCTGGAAAACGGCCTTCCCAATGTGAAATAGCGGGAAATAGCGGGATGTACGTGTCTACGTCATCCCTTATGTTGTTTTAATAGTTCAGGCAAGCAAGGTTAGAGGTTATTTCTCGGAGGTGGCACTATTTCATCATGGACGGACATACACGTAGCATTCCAGCTCTGCCGTTCAGGCCAATCTGGGCTCCAAATTCTTATTACAAAATCGCTTATTTTATGATAATACGCATTTTTTAGCAATCTCTTCGCAGGTATAGTTCTAGACAATCCCACGTAACTGTGCCAAATATCATATTTTTTAAAAATGGGGGCGCTCTTCAAAAATGGCCATTATGGGCTGAATTTATTGCAGCCATATTGATTTGGCGTGGCTTGCTAAATTGTTTTTCACTACTAGCGTTTCATGATAGGTACTTTATGTGAATTTGCTCTTTCTTGCCTCTGGTATTACAGTTGGACATTTGGTGTGCCGCTCGCTCTTTGTATATATGTAAGGATGTATGTATGTTTACCCAAAAAGTCGGAGATGAGTGGGGGATGAGGCTGTAGATCGTAATGACCTTTAAAGTGTTACGCAATAACACACACGTTATCAAAACAGTACTTAGAAGAGCAATTTTAGGGTGGTGACGTTATTTCCATTGTTTTTCACATTTTTGGGAGGTGGTGATGTGTGTATGAGAGTAGTTTCGTACAATAAATAATTGTGTAGCAGATCTAATGCAAAAACATTACAGGTAGCATCGTAATCCATCCAGCTTCGCAAGGATGCGAAAAAAGGAGAGAGGGGATGCGCCCACACAATTCCCCTCCATTAACAGTTTCCTACACTGTCATTACAGTTATATCCTCCCTGCTCCCCCCCCCCCCCCCCCCCCCCCCCCCCCAACTTCAAAACTGCCCATTTGTGTCTACATTGCTGGTGTTAGGTCATATCAACACCTTATATACACTTCTTTGTGAAAAAACAGGCACTAAAGCATTTAAAAGCGGTCTTGAAGGTGACAATTTACGATTTTGTTTATAATAAAAGTCGGATCCCGACAATGCCATAAAATCGTTCATTCTTCACAAACACGGCGTGTTAAGCTTAGGCTTTTACAGGGGTCTTACTACAACCATTTACAATAAGCAGGTAAAAAAGGTCGTGGTGAAAATAGCTATGGGGGCGCGATTGTTTACGAATCCGCTGATAGTGGATTTAAGATTCACAGACCCTTTTTCACAGCACCAGGCAGTAACTAGATTGAGATTTGAACCATTTTAATGGAAATGAATTTATATTAATGACCTGTACAATTCAGAAATAAATTGCCTATCCATGGTGGCTTGTGGCAGTACCTATATAATGCATTGATATTGGAGTCAAGGAAGTTGAACTTCCAATTTGTGGTTACAAGGATCATGGCCAAGTGTCATATTTTACTCGGTCTGAGAAAAAAAACAAACGAATGTGACCAAAGTTATGAAACTGAAAATAACAATAAACTGGGTTATAACTGATAAGCTAGCATTAAGAAATGGCTGCTCAAACAGACAGAGGAATTAATAGAACATATTTCAACATGGAGTGCTTCATTACAAGAATATTAATTTACAGCATTTAATATTAGACATTTATTGTGACTGAAAGACATTGAAAAAAGCATTATGAAAAGAAGGGTTTTTTCAGGAGGAAAAAAGTACAGCAATGTACGAGATGTCAAACTATAAAAAGAGAACTTGACAGATCAGGTTGTTGGCATGGATATCGATGGATGTATTACGAGCTACAAATAAATGGATTCAAAGTGAAAAAGCAAGATGTTAGAGTAATATTATCCATCCTGGGACTCTGATGGAACAGAAAATAGACGGGCAACGGGAGATTTTGGAACTGAAAACTGTTATATGTGTGATTTCCAAAGGTTTTTTCGAGAAGATGCCGATGACACGTATGCTGCAGAATGGATCTAGCAACCACAATCAACGAATTGGGACCTTTTGGTGCTTTTGAGAAAGGAATGCATAGAGTATTGGCTAGTTAATTGTGTTCCATAACTTGAAGAATGATGGATATATTTACTTTGATGGCAGTTTTCTTGATAAACATTTGGTGCTTTTCTGCTTCTTAGGTATTATTCAGGTAAGTGGTTCCATTGTGAGCAAATCCGATCTCCCCAAAGTGCTGAATACAGGGCTGGACATCAGCACCCGCTCCACAACAAATTGCGGGTTATTTTAGTGTCGTATGGGTAAAAATAGAAAGTTACCTGCACGACTGGTGGACAATTTTTTTTGCATATGTTGAGCATGTTGCAATAAACAGAATATCAGCACAGGTACCGGGACAGAGATGGAGCCAAATGCAGATTTGCCAGACACTTCACATGGTGAATTCAACATTGGGCGTCTAAGAACTGGGACACCTCAGATCGTTCTAAGAAAACAAAGGTGTATCACCGTGGAGGAGGGCGGCTCTGAGGCCGACGCAGGTGGTAAGCCTACAACTCATCCCCGACAGCCCGACGCGGACGATTCTCTGGTTATTACCATTCCCGAAACACCTATGGATTCGGAGGACGTTGACCATGTTTCAGATCACCAGGGGTCAACGGTGAAGCGTCCGCGATCGTCTGCTACAGAGTGTTATAATTGTGTCATCACCAGGCTTAATAATGTGCAAATATACTTATTCAAAAAGATGATACCTTTGTCATAATCATAGTGCATTTTTTGGTAAAATTGTATTTGTATAGTGTGCGTATTGTAAATGTAGTATTGTATTAGGTTTGTAATAATTGTATCGCGTATTGCAATGCTAGATTACACCTTTATACAAAATAAACAAAGTATGTCTCATGTTTGTATTATTTTGTGACTAAGGGCATCCCAATGGTGGATGTCCTCTTTTAAATAAAGAAATCATGTGTAGTTCTGCTTGTGGAAGCTACTGTATTGAATACGTGCTACACATTGCGACCACCAACTTGCCGAGTCACTATTGCGAACGGGAAATGGGGGAGAGACGGCTGCTGAGGCAACCTCCAAAGTGTTCCCCCAATAAGGGCGCGAATACTGATGACGAAAATATATAGATCAACTCGACCTTCGACTAGACCAATCAATTGACGAGAATACCAGTCCAATACAACAGCGAGCGTTCTAACCGCCAGGATCACCACCTGACCTAACTAGACGCACTGATAGGATTATCAGCGTTATCGTACCAGGCCGTGGAATTCCAATACAACACCTGGTAGCCTGCCCACTACTCCTTTACCTCGTGCTCAACCGAGCCAACGCCCATGTCGGCCCGGGGCAGCCACTACCACGCCTGGTACCAATGACCAACCTAATCACCAAACCAATAAACGACCAAATACCATTACCATACTGAATGCCAATCTGAGACCGACGACCAATCCAAGAAGAGAAGATCCAGGACCATATACCAGACCTAATACCAACCAAGGACGCGACGATGTTCTCCGTGGATTTAATAACAGACGGCCACTACCCAACGATCGAAGAAGTCGCACCGTCGCCATTGAAGATAGTGCCTTTGACAATTCTGTCATTGCTGGCTTTCTCTCTGAAGTGGCTGGCAATGGCAGAATCTTGGGATTGGTCAATGGTCAAAGTTACTCTTGACAACCAGTGTGACCTCGACGGTGTCATTGTTTTTCGTGTCCCGTATATTGGGTAGACAACGATATTTGTATACCAAGCTACACCAATTTGGCGTTCGTGTATAATTATTGCTAAGTGATTAACACCTTATTCGATCTTGCCCAGCCGACAAATGTTGCCATCTTTGCGGGTTGAGGGATCACTTCTCCGATGAGATAGAAAGTTATGAACGTTTCTTTAAAAAAAAAAAAAAAAAAAAGCTTCTTCCCCCCCCCCCCTTCAAAAAATCTGGTTTCGCCACTGCTATTGCGTGGATAATGATGAATTGCCCACCAAATTACATTCCTTTGGTGTTACTCAGATTTCCATCTGGGCTAGGGAGTGTTTGGCTGATTTTCAAACCATTGAGACGGGAATTGTAGACTGAAGAGTGCAGTTCTCGGATTAAAGGTGCAACGAGAGATTTCACATATCAGGTGTCCCTAAAAAAATCGAAAGGTCTGATTTTTGCCCTGATATAAAGCTTTCAATCAAAATATCCCCATCTGAAAGGATTAAGCTGAGAAATGTTTCGTTGGTACAAATATTGTGCAATTTCTAATTTCGTATAAAAGCTAATACGAAATTCAGCCTATGTTTTACATTGCAATATAAGTAAATCAAAATCTCCTTTTTTCTCTTAATACATTTATGTAGTATAATACCAGGTACGAAATATAGGGCCTATTGAGTGTCAAATCTATTTGAAATTACTATTATGACACTGATACTTGGGTTCCTCAAAATCTCTCATTGCACCTTTAAGTCAAATCACTTCCTTGTTCAAATCACGCACAATGGGCAGTCAAAAGTGTGGATTGTCAGTTTCATGGCCATCTAATACGATCGTGTCCAGCTCGCAGATTTTGTCATCTCCGCATAAAAAGAGAGCTAAGCATAATTTAGTTCGTCTGATTAAATATAAATACAAAAAAGCATCAAAATATTCAATTATGATTTATCGTTGGTTAAAAAAATTAGATTTGGAATTGCAATCTTTTGTTGAAGAGGAATGTGAAGGGACCTTAATTGGGAGGAAATGATATTGAGGTGGGGAAGAAATCCATCAAGTATTGTTTAGGTTGGAAAAGCATAGCCAAAATTCGCATTTAACTGGCGAAAATGAGGTTTCTATTTCAACTGGTAAACATATTGTTAAAGAGGGTTTCAATTTTTATTCAAATTTATTTATGGACAACCTTGTGATTTCTCTGTTCAGGATTCTTTTATTGATAATATTTCTACAAGTTTAAGTTCGGATGATATTATTCTTTGGGATAGTCTCCTTTCTTTAGATGATCAACGGGAGGCCCTTTTCAACATGGACTCTTTAATAACTTTACTGGTTTGAATGGGCTCACCGCAGAATTTTTCAAATTCTTTTTTGATTTTCCCTTTTGCGTACCGGGGCGTGACATCGCTCAGAATATCGCAGCGATGAGCGACTTGGTGGGCTACATTTCTGATCGGGAATAAACTGGAATTTTGGTCAAAGTTGACCAGCAAAAGGCCTTCGATCGCGTTAACCATAATTATTTATAGGTGGTTTTATCCAAATTTGGCTTTGCAGAGTCTTATTGGGTGGATTCGTTTGTTTTATTCTAATACGAGCAGTTGCGTTAAAATAAATCTTGAAGGGAGTTCTCCTCTGAGATATTTGTTTTAGAAAATCTGTAGTAAATTCAGTATGTATTCCAGTCGGGAATTGCCTGGGTATGGCCCTGGGAATTTGGGTTGATGTTACTATAGTAGATTTCAAAATGAGTGAGATCTAATTAGAAGTTATGTCTGTCCATTTACCGGGTAAGAAGATTTATTTTAATGGACACAGGTAACATGTTTATGGTACTGATAAATTAAGTACATTATTATAGCCACGCCTGTATGAAAAAGTATTTGATTCAAGTCCTTCTTTAGAGATTCAACCAGGTGTTTCATTTGAAGTGTAAGGATGAAACCAAAAATTATTTAATTAAACACTAATAATGCATTCTTATATCAATACACACAAAACGCAACTATTTTTTTTAATTTGGCCATCCAACCTTTCACTCTCGCAACGATTAGCGCAAAGCGGATTGTGATCCTTGATATCCCGGGTAACCATGGCAATAATAGTATCATTAACAGACAATTTGTAAGAACTGGATTCACCAGTTTCCAGTAAGCCGATTCTATCAAGTAACTTCGTATAATAGCCACAATGTTTTGTAAAAAGGCCTAGCCCTACATAGCCAAGGACTAATCCCTCAAATCAACATTACCCCATGCAAATTAGCAATAACTCACTTAACTTTAAATCTACTTCAGTCATGCACGGGTCCATCTTCACGCTTGGATGCTTCCCTGTTGTGGTATGTTTTAAAAAGGTTCTCCCAAGCTTCTGTATTTTTATAGAGGAGGAGCAGGATATCATAGGGGCCTTATTTAAGGAATTCGTTTACCTCCCACTACAGAAAAGGTTTGACACCTTTGGTAGTTAGTATGGACCCTCTACATCAATGCTAGGTAGGTAGTACACTCAAATTGTTGTATCACTTTTTCAATAGGGGCCAATTTAAGTTTACACAGGGGTCAAACCTTTAAAATGCCCCAACAATCATGTTGAAATGTATGCCATATTGTGCATCTACTCATATAGGATTCCAAAAATGTATAGTTTGTACCACCTACGACCATTGGTTTTGGAGTTATAGGGTAAAAATGGCTAAAATGGTAAAAAAGGTCAATCTCAATTTGTACAGGGGTCAACATTAAAAGTTGATCTGATTATATTTTAAATACTTGAAAATTATTGCCTGAGGTAAGAGGACTCCCAAAAAGTATAGTTTTGATTATGTTAAATGTTTACTTACGGAGATAAGGGTCAAAGAAGGTCAACGCCAATTGGATATGTTGCCCGATAACCTATTTTGTCGCATAACATGACATGATAACTATACACTGCACATGATACAAACTATTCCTTATTTTGACGCATTAAGCTAGATGAACAACTTCTATTATTTTTAACAAAATTGGAGCAACTTCTGATTTTGACCCCTGTACAAATACAAATTGACCCTTTTTACCATTTTAGCCATATTACCCTATAACTCCAAAACCATTGGTCATAGATGGTACAAACTATACATTTTTGGAATACTTTTGACTAGACGGACAATATGGCATACATTTAAGATGATTGGAGCATTTTAAAAGTTTGACCCCGTGTAAACTTAAATTGGCCCCTATTGAAAAAAGTGACACCACAATTTGAGAGTACTACCTACCTAGCGTTGATATAGATGGTCCATACTAACTACCAAAGGTGTCAAACCTTTTCTGTAGTGAGGGGTAAACGATGATGTTTGAACTGGGTCCTAGCTCCTCCCCTATTATTAAGAGATGCCGTTAAGGAGGAGGTCATGTCAACATGCGTTATCTTATACACGAAAAGGCAATACAATCGCTGTGACCTCGATAGCTGGTCGAAAACACTCTGGAAAATGTCCAGACTTGAGGTCTAAAATAGCCTAATTCATTATAAAAATGTATTATTGTTGCGGGATGTCAACTACGTATCTAAGTTGGTCTAATATGATATGAAAATGTGATTGAGATTAAAAAGAAAGGATTGAAAGTGATGCAATTTAAAGTTTTGAAAAAGTGTGGTCTCGTCATAGAAATCGCAACCAATTTTAAAGCTCCCAAAATCATTAATTGAATTGTATGCTACAGAAGTGTACGTATTACTCTATAAAATTGTATTCTCATGCTATAAAATGGGCCTGATTTTTTAATGGATTTGAACTGCAGACGTGTGCAGGGAATGGCGACAATAGCAAGGTCGTTTGCCTATTATATTTGTCCAAGCTCATGCAAAATAATCCTGTCCAACAATTTTAACTAATATTACTTGTGTGACCTGCCGACTACAGTGCATGTATTCTTTATTATTATTTATAATCAGGCTTCCGAGTGGCGCAAAGAAATCTTTGTATTGTACAGTTTTGGAAAAAAATCCCCGGATGCAATACAATATTCTTTTTAATATTGTATCACATCCGGGTATTTTAGCGAGAACGCCATTATTGAAACACTGTATCGTTCGCCAGTTGGACTACAACACTGTCAAAGCAAGGTTTGGTTTGAGTCAGCCTGATATTTAACTAATAATAATAATATTGAATAGCTTTTTTCGTATAATACAAGAATATATTGCACTCGCTAGAAAAATATTGTACTCGTCTTCGACTCGTACAATATTTTTGTAGCTCGTGCAATATATTCTTGTATCATACTCAAAGCCATTCAATATTATATAATTATAACTTAGTTTGGTTTTATCAGTCGACTAGCCCTTTCTTGTTAGTTTCACTATATCTTGCAAGATTGCCATTTCTGGAGCGTGTTTATATCGTGGTACAGTCTGTTCAATTAACTTAAAAATGTCTGTTTTTTATTTGTTAATTCAATATATACCCACTTCAGAAATAAGTAATGAAAAGAAAGTTGTTGGGTGTCTTTGGACCCAAGAAGTTTTTTACATGACGAAAGGAATGGGTGCATTTAAACCTCTAAATCTGGTAATTTCACCCTCGTTTTGAAAATTAGCGAATAAATGTTTGGTTCCATTAGTATTTCGTTTTGTGGAAGGTTTCATTGACTCCACTTTGAAGCTAAAATTTGTCGTTGGAGGAGATGATTCACGATCAATATTGTCCGCGCGAGAGGTATGAAATAATACCGAACTTTGTTCAAGAGGATCAAATCCGAACCATTGTTATTTGAGCTGACAAAACATTAACTTGAATAGACGGTATTACAGGAAAGCAGTTTGATTCTAGTGCTTTAAATTTAATTATAGTGCTTTGTTTGTCAATAACATTCAGTGAAAACTGAATAAATATCCCAAGAAAAAAAATATGTTTTCAACGATCCTTTTGGGTCCAAAGATGAACAACCTTTCATGATTTTATTCGAAAACGTATATTTTTGTAAATAATTAAAACCGGACATAAACAGTAAAATCATTTCGTATTTTAGCCGGGAATCACCTGGGTTTAATTGGAGCACATGTCCCCAGTGGCATGCTTGGGTGCTTCCCGGTCAGTTTCATTGTTTTACCGTAGTTTTCTTATTGCCTAATTAAAGAGACACTGGTACATTTGAAAAATAGTGCGCCTCTAGATATTTCAAAATTAATATTTTTGCATAGTTCTAACGTCCCTAGAAGAAAATCTGAAGATGACCGCAAAAAGGGAAGGCATCGTTATTTTCTTGTTTAGATCCTGTGGCGATTTCCCACTACCCCAAGGCAGGGGTCCGCTCCGCGATTTTTTTTTTTTCAAAAGTGCATTTAAATGCAGTTTAGGGACGTTAGGGATATAAGCCACATTGCCTTTTGGGTTTGTTAATTAAGAAATAAAGGGTGATGCAGTATCCTTTATGGGCGAATAATGTGTCCGAGGTCGGAAAGAAATAATGGACGAGGCGTAGCCGAGTCCATTATTTTATTTTTTTCCGGCCGAGGATACATTATGAGCCCATAAATAATACTGCAAACCCTTTATTTCTATTCTATTACCGAAAACAGCGTGATATAATGAGAAAATGCATTCGCGGCCCATTATTGCAGAATAATGGGCAGTAAACTGACCAATCAGAATGCTGCATTTTCAATAATGGGCAGCAGAGGTAATAGAATACTGTATATAGTACCATCCCTAACCCTAGCACAGCTAAATCTCACCAAAACTCACTGTGTTAATTGAGAAAAATGCAAGTCCAGAAAGTAGCGATGACGTCATCAAACCAAGACTCATATGGGCACGAAATCGCTGGCCGGGCCAGCGACACCGCCGTAGCGTGCTATCCCGGATCATGGGGCTGGGACCCGAAGGGCCCTGGGTTCGAATCCCACCCGAATTTGCGACTTTTCTGTTCCCCTCTTCCCTCACTCCTTCAGTTCCTCCCGGGAGTAACGTTAGTATATATTTGCTTTGTCCGAGTTTGTCGAGGGATGGTGGTTGGTCCACCCTTCTGGGTAGACTTGGCCTCCTGTCCCTTGGCGCAGTCTTAGGCACCCATTGTGCCGATGTTTTAGTTTTATCTTTGGATGGCGATTCTTCGTCATGTTTTACATTTTTACATTTTTTGGTGCGAATGTGTTTTGATGGAGCTTATTTTATATCAGACTTAATGTGCAATATTTAAATATTTAAAAGATGGTACTTATAATTTTACAGAGAAAATGACGTGTTTCTTGTATAGTGCGCGTAATGTACATGTAGTATTGTATTAGGTTTGTAAGAATTGTATAGCATATTGTATTTGTAGGTGTATTTAAAATGTATAAGTATTTTAAGTATGTTTGTAATGTTTGTCTTATATGTGGCTAAGGGCATCCCGGTGGTGGATGCATCCTTAATTTAAAAGAATGTGTATGCCTGTGCAGACTGCACACTACGCATTGAATAATCTGGTGTGGGTTGCGGGAAGCTTTGAGCCTCGGACACACCAGCCCGGGTGTGAATTGCGATCCGCACCCGTGTTCTGCATTGGCATACCATGAGACCTTTATTATTATTATTTATTTTGTATGATTGCTAATTCAAAAGGTTGATTACCGATCCCAATATCCCTTTCACGGATTAGGGACGATCCAACTGTCAAGGGAGAGATGGATATTCCCTATTGCTGGGGCGGTGGATGTCCTCTAAACTAAAAAAAGATAAGAGTTTTGCTTAATCGTTGACGCTTACGCCAGCCTCTCCCACGGCTTCCACTCGTAGGGAGGTTCTTCATCTCCTGTGATGGACTCGTATCTGACACCTACACAACGCAATCTTGATTCAACCAACGTCAATCCCCTCGTCTGGTCGACATGCCAAGCAGAAGGGGTCGTCCTAGAAGTTCCCGTGACCAACCAGGGCGGCAACATCTTGAATATACTTTCTACGTCATGGACAATAGCTTTACTTATGGACAAGTGATACAGGGGAATACTTGTGAATGCGAAAGTGGCCAAATCTTGGGAGTTGTGAAAAGAAACGGATTGTGGCATTACTGTTCTGAACAATTTGAGAACTTAGCTGAAACTGGCGTGGAGATTAATGGCACAGATGTAGGAGGTACGGCGTACCGTTCGTAACTTATTAACTGTCTTTCTTCGATGTGCGCTATTTTGTAGGACTTTGGCGCGACTCAAAAGGAACCACGGATTTGGAAAACTTCGATGATTATCCGGACATAGAAAGTGGAACGGTGTTTACAATTAAGAGCAGAACTCCCACCTAATGTGAAATCGCTACCATATGCTACACGCATTGAGGATGTTAACATTAAACACAAGTCGTCTAAGCCAAGACCATCTCAAGAGATCCTGCCCGTCATGAGGGGAAGATTGGTTTGTGAAGTATGCGGCATTTTTGTCATGCATCTCATGGCCTGTCCGGGGAACCGCGTTTTTAACCTCATCTCACATAGTGAAGGTGATGATGGCGATTTTAACGGGTCAAGAGCGGGTGAAGGAGTTTATGATGATGAAGAAATATAAATGGAGATAATTTACCTGCAGCTGAGAGCGAAGAACGGGAAGAGACGGGACAGACATGTGTCTGATTGTTAGCTGATTGGAGTACCCCCGGGGTTCTAGTCATTGATAAGACCACACTGATCAATGGCGTAACAGGCGGGAAAAAAAATTGCAAAAATTATGCAAAATCAGCCTTTTTTTAGCCCTCTGAACGGGAAAAAATGGCCTTTTGACCCCCCTGAGAGGGAAATTTCCCAAGACGGGAAATTTGCCCCCTCAGAGCGGGCAGGCCCGATACGCCACTGACACCGATGCCGGCGATATGCATTCGGGATCTTCGCGTGAAACTTGTCACGAATACTGCTACACCAAATGTATCTGTTCAGGGGATTTCCATCTTGCCAAATGACCAAGTCAAAAGGACTCAAACTACTGAAGATGACACTGATGAGGCACCACGGGAAAAGAGTCAAAACCTTAACCGTGCCCCTGTTCCTGTTGACCAAATTTTGTTATCAAACAGGTTTGATATGTTGACTTTTGAGCATGAAAATGTTTAATTTCCCGTTGTTATTGCCCTTTCTGTGGTTTTAATTGCAATGGCTTTTGTTCTATTCCAAAACGTTTTCACCTTTTTAATTTCGATTATAATTTGTCTGGAAAAACGTTTTGGGAGAATTTTGTTCAGACTCAGGAAATGGGATGGGGATATTAAGTTTAAGGTTGAAGATAATGTGTATAACATTTTTTAATGTTTATGCTCCTAATGGATTTTGTTAGGAAAATAATTTATTCTGGATAATAATGCCTTTTTAACTTCTCGAAGTAATGATTATGTGTGTTTATTAGTTGATGTCAATGTTGTTACAGAACCTATGATGATCCCTCTCGGAGGAAAGTTTTGACTTTCTTACTTTTAAAAATATTTGATAATTGGCGGCAAAAACACCCCAATGAATTTGGTTTTACGTGGCGTCGTTACAATCAAAAACACTGTTTCAAAGCAGAATTTGTAACATTTTATGCTTCCCATTGGAAGTGCGCAATGTATTCCTAACTATTATCCCTTTTGCTTGGCGCGATATGATATTTAATATTTTTTATAACTCCTCTTGTGTTTCTATGGCCCGGCTTTGACATTTCAAGAAAGCCATGAAAAAAAAATCCTGCATTTCATATTCTAGATCTAAAAAATATTACCGGGCTCTAACTCTTAAATGCAAACCTTCTAGTAAAGTTATTTGGAATTGCTATGAGAAAATGATTGATTTGATTTCAATACCTTGATCGCTTATTTATTAGAGAAAAAAAGGTGAAAAACATGCTAAAACACTTTGCAAAAAAAAGATTTAAACCGGAATACAAAAAAGTAAAGTCTTTTGAACTGGGGTTAGTCGTGGTGTTGAGGAATATGAATGTCAAGGCGCTATTAGACTATGGGGTGTAGACCAAATAACAAGCGGATAACAAACAGTCCGTTAAGTCCATTCAAAGGGAGAAGACAATAACCCGGTTGTAAAATTATTGATAAATTATTAACTATGACATAACAGTCTGTGCCCCAAATAAAACTTGAACATTTTCTAAAAAAATGAAATAAAATGTCACATCAATTCTCTTTCATAATATCGTGACCAATGGATATGATTATAGACTTCAGCAAACCGGTCTGCGGAGCCATTGTTAAGCCAGGTTTGTTATATATCATTCCACGATTCGGTTGAGTAACAAAATACCCGTCCTCTTTCAATAACTAACCAGTTTATTATGGATATAGGTCGTTGACCTAAGTTTTCTTCTGAAAAGCGCGGTAAATGAATACAAAGAAGGTAACCAAATAAGTTACAGATTTTTAATTCTGCTACAAATTTTGTCAAAGCTTGCCCAAGCAACATTCTGCATGTGTTTGTTGTCTTCCTTCCTTTTCGAATTAAATGATGAAAAACAGGACAAAGTTAATTGAACCATTATAACAATGGTTCTGCACTACCAGAATGAAAGGAATATGAGTATTGTTCTACACCGCACACCGGGCGGGTAATTGAATAGCTAGCTTAGCGTCTGGCGTTATCTATTGGTCACTGATATTTTGGGGCGAAATAAATTGAAGTGACTTTTATTCATTTTTCAAGGATAATGGCACGTTTATGGTGCAACAGATCGGCAAAAATAGTTATATGATTTTAATCATTTATCATGAAATTTACGCTTGTTTGCTCTCCTCCGTGATAGGGGATTTACGAATCGACAGCGATAGAAGGGCCCATGTTGACACTATTCCGATACTATATTAATAGACTGTTTAGTTTTTGACTCGGACTTGGTAGTCCTATGATAAATGAGATGACGTGTTCAAAATTTCCTCTGGTGGTAATAATCACAAGGGCTTTCTATCTAGATAGGAGAGGCAAAAACGTGACGTAATCTTTAGAAATTTGTCGTCTCGCATGTTTTGCGACCACAAAGAAAACAGAGTACCACCAATAGAAATCACTGGCTGCCTCCGCTTCTTCCACATACTGTGGAGGCCGCTTTTGCATATGCACTACTGGTAGTGATACAAATTAATGTTAGTGTTAGAGGGTTGCGGCCAGTGTAAAATTGTATAATAGTGTACTGGGATCATGTGTAAGAACTCTTTTTTCTCTACTGCAATGCGCGTTAGGTGGAAAAGAGTATTCATTGAGGCGGTTATTTAAATCAAGACGACTGACGTGTCATTTCTTCGTTGTGTGTGGCCAGGGGGTAGGACAAAAATTTAACCACCCAATAGCACCAACATCCAACAACTGATATTTGGGCGGATTGTCTGTATCGAATGACATTGGTGTATACGAGCACCAAAACTGAGATTATTATTCCGTTGCCACTATTCATAAATGTCAGCGCCCAGACCGGACGACTGGTTTGAATTGTTTCACCCCCTGGTAATAATGGTAAGTTTTAAATGATTTATTGTCACCCTTAATCCGCTCCGTTGAGGATGTCCGGATCTGACCAATGCTTTATGGAGTTTAAAAGATAGTCCGGGTTGGATGTGCTCCGGTTCGCTTTTATCGCTATTTCTTTGATGAAATTGGATCCCGAGCTTTTAAAGCTTGCTAATGAGATTTATGATGCTAAGGTCGTGTTTGATAGTGAGCGCATTGGTATTATAATTGGTCGAAGAAAAAAAGGTTATACAACCTCGCCCCCACTATGATCTGGAGGCCATCTTCTGTGCAACCCGGGACTTCAAGATTATTTCCAAAGTTAGGCCGGGAGAGTCATTAAGATGACGGAGTCGTAATGAAGTTATCAGGAATTTATTCCTATATTTTTTTTTTTTTTATAACTCTATTTGAAAAGCCTTTACAAAAGTTATGTCCGACCAGTTCTTGAGGATGGTGAATGTGGTTATATGGTATGGAATATGGGTTATAACATTGACTCATTGGCCTGTTTCCCTAACAGTTTTGCAAATAATAATGAGGCAATTATTTCATTTTCATATATTCTAATTTTGCAAGTAGAACAGACCATTCCACCAACATTCAGCATCTCTAATCACGTAAAATATTTTGTCAAAGCACCACATACATTTAGAAATGACTTGATTGAATTTGACTTGGAAAGTGTGATTTGGTTTAAATTGTACTTTCTAACTTACATCCACAGATGTGATCACCGAAGAAACTTGATATATTTCTGTAAAATACACAATAATTAACTTTTGGGGGATTTCAGCATCTCAAACGCGGGCACAAAATCATAACGCGGGAGGGTTACGGGAAACATAACATCAACTTTCATACGCCTTAACTGCAAAGCAAACAAAGAAGGGCATGTTGGGACCATTCTTAGGCACAACTACACAACATATTCCGATGCTGTTGCGACTTGAAATTCTTTAGTAATAGGCGTGAAGATCATTGCCTCAAATTTGCTCGCGGTTTAGCCGACAATCCAAGAACTAGTCATTTGCTCCCCCCCCCCCCCCCCCCCCCCCCCCGAGCTGAAATACATGGCAGGAACCTCAGAAATGGTAGTCGTCTTTCTATGCCACGTATCAGAACAATGCGATTCCAAAACGGCCCCATTCCTTATCTTTATCAATCGCCTAAATAATTCATTTGTGTGCTTGAGCCCCAGCACAATAGTCACCTGTATAATTTTTGGTTTGTGTGTTTAATTTTCTTATTTACCCTTGTGCAATGTTGTTATTTAATTATGTCAGTGGCTGGTCCCTAGATGTTCATTTTGTGTCAATCCAATTTGACATTATTGTAAGGAATATGTGCAAATTGAATGTCATTTTGGTGCCCTTTTTGAAGGTGTGAATCTTTGTACTTTTAATCATAATATATTAATGTTAACTTTTATTTTATTACATGTATTTTAATTGTAAATGTCTCTGGCAATTTGGCCTTTGGGCCACGATATGAGTGCATAATAAAATCAATTCTCAAAAGCCATCAGGCAAGGGTGACCCTTCAGTGACATGTTTAATGTTCTGACTGCTGAACCGGATGAGAAATTGTATAGACAAATCCAACCAGCCAAATGGTCAAAATTGATCCGCCATTACTTGGGGGCCTCCAACCCAAAACCTACCCAAATCTTTTGTACTAGTAGCGGCAATATGCGATTCAACCTTGAAAAAATTCTAATAAAAGGACTTTTTGTATATTCTTGTAGGACTATATGTGAATTTTTATGAAAAAAATTGTCCGGCCTTCGGGCAGCTGCGTTGGTCAGATATTCAAGGTCAAAGGTCAATGACCTTTATAAGGCATATCATGGATCATAACTCCTCAACCATTTGGTCTAAAAGCACAAATGAGGTGTCTATACCAAGGTTTTTGGGGTCAACAAACACAATTAGCATAGAGGGAAAACGATCAAATGCACCCTTCTTGATTGATTTTCAAAATAGTTAATAGTAAATATATATACATGCCATTGTACTTTAAACTTTCCGTCCCCCCCTGAACCATTTTAAAGTGTTGTTTAAGACCTTCTGGATTTCTTAGTTACAAATCCTCTGACCCTTTTGATGATGGTACAGGTGGATTGGTAAGTCTCCTCTTTCCATGGATATCAAAAACGTTTCCAATATCCTCCATTTGGTCATCATAGTAATGTTTTAATGGAGTAATAATCATGGGAAACTTGGTTTCTCCGAATGTTACGAAAATAAGCCAATTTATATTTTGAGTGTAAAAAATACAGGAATGTGTAGGTGTTTTTGGGTGATTATGAAAGGAAAATCAAGTTTTTGTAACATACACAGGAGGTTATTAAGTGCCATAAAGCATTTTATAGAATGAAAAAGAAAAATATTATAATGTGGCAACCATCCCCCTTACTCCTCCAAAACGCGTCTTGGTCTTCCACTACCAAAGGTATGTGACGTGACAGATTATTTTGCGCTAAAAAATAAAAAATTAAAGCAAATATGGTCCCAAATTTGTAGATGCAGCAGCCATTAGGTTCAATTCATGTGTTTTTAGCTGGCTTGGATGCAAAACTTGTTGGCATTGGTAACCAACCCCAACTTCCTCCCCCCCAGGAAGACTAGGTTACCTCAGACCTTCATGGGTGGACTTTGTCACTCAATGAGGCAGGAGTTTCCATTCAGCCTACCGGACCTATCAAACACCTGACAATGGATCCTAACCATCTTTCGGGGGCTGGCCGCTGACCAGCCTCCGTGGCTCATCACCACATTAACGGGGCCCATGATTGTTGATGTTCGAGCTCAAGCTTCCTCCTGGGCATTCCATAAAGAGGCCTTCATTCCCATACATTTTTGGACAATGTCGGTTGGAGGTTTCTACTTCCACCTTCCCACAAGTTTATTTGATGCATGTGTTAGTCAAGTGGAGACCTAGCATCTTGACCCATGAGCAAATTAGGCGACTATGGGTGGGGCTTTGACAGGGATTGCGTTGGCGTTGGCTAACCTTCTGTGACCTTCTACCGCACCGATTAAGCCATGCGTGGAATTTCTGTCAAAAGGCATATGGAAGGAAGGAAGCTAGTACAGTGTATTTCCCTCTCAGGAGTTGAGAGGGAGATACACTTGAGTATGATACTATACCTTCCACACCTTATGGTGCTCACGCAATTTTTTCTTCTCGCACTCAAGACGGTCGATGGAAGGTACATTTTTAAGAGAAACATTATTGCGAAGGGCGAATCACCGCCGCTTCTTGAGGTGGTCCGTGATATTTGGTGCGTGCCATGTCCCGACTTTTTCGGGAGTTTGCTCATTTAGCAGTGCTAAGAGGGGTTTTTAATAGTACCCAAATGAAATATTTATGCAAAAAGGTCTATCACTAGTACCAGCAATATTAATCACACAGGACTCACCTCATTTTCGAGGATCTTCCCAAGAACAGTATTCACTGATTTGACAATAAATATTGTAGCTGTTTCAATTCATTATATCTATAAGGTCAAATATTGTTGTTTAATATTTTGTAAACAGACAGACGCAATTGCTAATTTACGTTGAGAAAAACTTGTAAAAATTCGGATTAAAAGTTGCTTTCTATGCTTGAAAAGCCATGATGCTGCATTTGTACGCCTAAAAAATATGTTTGTTTTTATTGACCACGCCCCCCAAACATGGGTGTAGACAAACCCCTTTTGCTTCTAGGGGGCCAATTGGCTAGCAGTTATGAGCCATCACATGCCTTATAAGGTCATGGACCTTGAATATCTGACCACGCAGCAATCTAGAAGGCTGACATGTTTTTTACAATAGTATTTTGGCTGTTTCATTATAGATTATGGTCAATGTTTTGGTTTATTTGATAATGGTACAGACTGACGAATTGGCTAATTTATGTTTACAAAACGGGAAAAAATTTGATTAAACGTGCTTCTATGTTGCAAGATAATTTGACTTCATTTGTCCCCTCAAGACTGTTTTTTATTGTGTTTATTGACCATTGACCCCCAAACGTGGGTAAAGACACCATCTTTTTGCTTCTATGCAATTGGATGAGCAGTTATAACCCATCATAGGCCGTATAAACGTCGTTGACCTTTGACCTTGAATATCTGACCAACGGACAGCAACTAGAGGCGTTCAAATTTTTTGGTAATTATTTATATAGGCTAAACCAGATATACAAAGGAATCTCTTATGAAATTGTTCAGGTTGTATAGGACATGTGTCATTACGCCTCTCCTATACGTCTGTACCAACGCTTTGATTAAGTATAATTCAAAAGACACATTCATTAATCTGCACATTTGGGTGAATTCAAGCCGGATGCACCCCAGCTAGTGGCTGCCAGTGAGGTGTTGGAATGTGAAATCATCCGGTTAGTGATGTTTTGAAAAAAGTTTTCAATATTTCCATATTTCCGTATAGCAAACTTTATTTGACATGCTGATGACACTGTTTTTTTGTTGAAAATAATTTGGGTCAAACAAGTGTGGCAAATCTTTTCAATTTTATGAGTCTTTGTGGTCCAAAATTTAACTTTCACAAATCTCAGAAAACTCAGATCACGGTTTTCCGATACTTTTCCTTTCAACTGATCACAAGTGTGATCATGAAAATTGGTCATTCAATTGTTAAATTTGCATAAATCTTTAATTCCTGGAAACCCAGAGATTCCACTATCAAAGGTAGTTGTTCCCCGAATATATCTAGAGTTATACATGTTCCTAATATCTGTTTACCTACTTGGCTTATTGTTGATCTCAAACTATCCTCTATGTTTTTTTGTTTTTTGTTTTTTTTTTGTTATGGCAAAATGCCTAAAATTAATTATTATGTTCTTATTAGCCCTATTTCTTCTGGTGGTCTTCTTGTGGTATCACCCGCAACCTCGGTTACTCTACCTAAGTGACGAATCTTCTGGTTGTCATGATTTAGTTCATTTCGTATACTGATGGTCTTGGTTTGCTTGTTTGAGTTTTATGAAATGTGCTCTCCCTTATAAAGATGGTTACAATTTTTTTTTATGACAAAAGTGCTCAACCCTATTACGAAATCCCTCATGGGGAGTAATTTTTCCAAGTACAAATCCTGCAACTTAGGGCGTGATTTACAGTTCAGCTTTATTTTATATTTCCGACTCACCGATATGGATATTGTTGGTTGCGACATGTCAACTACATACTACATTTTATATATTCAAATATTTTACAGCTCAAGTCAAGACATTTTCCAGAGCGTTTTCGATCAGCTATTGAGGTCACAGCGATTTTATTGCCCTCTCGTGTACAAGAATATAACGCATGTTGGCGTGACCGCCTGATTGACAAGATCGTATTAACATTACCATTATAAATGATTTCAAAGTGGGACGTCTTGCGTATTTCGATTGGGTGATACTGATATTGGCTTCAATCCCCGGCCATGCAGGGACCAGGCCTTTGTTGCCATTACAAAACATTGTGTCCATGGTACGAAGTTACTGCACAGAATGGCTTACTGTAAACTGATGAATTAATTTCAACAATGGTTTATTAATGATAGGACTTATGCCATGGTTGGTCGGGATGTCAAATCCGCTTTGCGCTAATCTCTTAATAATACAAGGTTGGCCCATTTTTGATGTCCAAATGAAAACTTAGTTGGCTATGTGTATATTGATATAAGAACGCATTATTTTTCCAATGTTGTGATTTTGCAGTGTCAAGGTAAGTTATGTTCAAATAAGAACATTTAATGAAATAATTGCTGGTGTTTTCATGCTGATAATTCAATTGAAACATCCAAGCGATCTTAGATTTCTTTACTAGCTATATTACTATACATTGTACGAGTCATTGAAATAATTCCGCTTACCTCTTACGGTGAATGGACAGACCTTAATGGAACTTTTAATGATGTCTCACTTATTTTGATATCTACTATAATAGCACTCGGAGTATTTATCTCTTTCCGCGAAATAGAAACATCTCATCTCTCCAGGACTTCTGCTGGGATCAGTTCGGGGATAATAGTTTGAAAATTTCTTTCAATGTTTTGGTGGCTTGAAAGAATTATATGGGTCGGGTTGATTATTTCCTCGCTCGTTTTACTTAGTAATGATCGTCTTTTTCAATTAGGTCACGTACCATCGCCTATGTGTACTTTGTGTGAAGGTGAAAAATAAATCCCTTGGCATATTGGTTTGGAGTGTTATAAGATTCAGGATATTTTACTCTGTCAAACGATTTTCAGTAAAGTAATTCAATTTCATTTTTTAAAGACATAAAACTACTAAAATGCATGTTATTTGATAAATTTTGTTCTTGCTAATTATAGAATTTCTATTTGGTATGCTCGCGGGTTGCTTAAAAAGGGTGAGATTGTTTGCGCGTCGTATTTTAGACATTTTTAA